>JAOTQR010044361.1:0-15085 GCA_025774065.1 Solanum ossicruentum
CTCAATCACAATAATTTTTCCGAATGAGCAATTGACCTCCATTTAGCTAATTACGTGGTCTAACATGGCAAGTAGTCATCCGATTTTCCTTTGACGTGGAGGACGCAAGCCCTTAACATATCCTCCAAAGTCTGAATAGTGCGCTTTGCTTAACCATCTGTTTGAGGGTGGAAGGTTGTACTAAGATTTATCTTGGTGTGCAATCCCTTCTGAAAAGATCTCCAAAATTGTGAGGTAGATTGAAATCCTCTGTCCGAGATGATAGACAAATGAACTCCATGCAACTTCACAATCTCACTAATATATAGCTTGGCATACTCCTCTGCAGTGTTAGTTGTCTTGACTGCCAAGAAGTGGGCTGATTTAATCATCCTATCCACGATCACCCATATCAAATCGTGTTGCTTTCAGAACCTTGGTAAGCTGGTAATGAAGTCTATGTTGATCATCTCCCACTTCTACTCAGGAATTTCAAAGCTCTGAACCAATCCACATGGTCTTTGATGCTCAACCTTGACCTGTTTGCAATTGGGGAATTTATGTAACACCTGCAAGATTATCGAAATGCCCCTAAAATATAATCATGTGCATAACGTGTCTTCCTAAGTTTGATAAAAAATCTGAGATAGAATTTGTGATCAACTCAAAAAATTGAGTGAGAAAATGGTCTCGACCCAATTTTGGAGCATCTGGGTTAGAAAATGTTTTTCGCAATTTTTCCCCAAGAAAGTGAGGGTGTGATCCCAGGGTGCGATGCGCTTGGAATGTAGACTAACACTTAACTTGTTTTTTCAAAGTTTCCCTATGAGATTGAAAAATTAGTCGAAAAGCGATTTACAAAATTTATACATAAAATGCACTTGACAAACGCATTTTATGTGTATTTCTCCTAGAAATCATTTTTTCAACTTGCTTTGAAAAAATTCACTTAAATAACACATGTCCGCGCCCTGGCGCAACACGTACATAGTGTTATGGGGTGAAAATTTTATTCTTTATTTTGGAAAGGGTATTTTGATAAATTCCCAACCCCTCCCAAGTCTATAAATAATTATAAGATCATTTTTCTGCGAAATAAGGGTTTCTAAGCCCATTTTTCAATCTCTAAAAGTGAGAGTTTTGAGAGAAAGAAAGAGATGAGAAGCTTGAGATCATGAGGACTTCAGTCAAATTCCTCCAAGGATTCGTATTATCTTCATTCCAGGTATGTAAAGCTAAACTAAAAGCGTGGGATTGTTCTCCCATGTGTCCTATAGATGGTCTTAGAAGTGAGTTAAAAGTTCTTGAGTCTACTTACATTATTTCTTGATTATTTTCTTGAGAAATTACATTTATTGTATGTATTTTCATACGTTGGTAATCATCATAAACTTATTTTCGTGAATTGAATATTTTCATGATATATTACATAAACCCTACTTATAATTTTATAAAGATTTCATGAATGAAGATAGGAAGTGAGTCTAGAGCTTCGATTAAGAATATTGATAGAGATTGTGAGTGTGAGAATGATGATAGATTGACAGAACTTGATAGTCCCTTGAGTCTCCATAAATAAACTCTAACGATTTATCTATTCTATTGTCCCTAATGATTGTTCTAAGCCCTAAGCTATTGATTGAGAAGTGGACTCATGGGATGTGAGAGTCCTTGTGAGGCTGATTTGAGGTTAGATGATTGATGATGATTGGATGAGATGATGTTTATAAGCATGTTGAATCCTGGGAGGAGTATTAAGCACCGAAAATGAGTAAGAGTGAGTCCTACTTGCTCTCATTAACTATGTGGCTAGCGTAGAAGAGGATTGGACCATGAGAAATGAATGTTTCCTTAGTCCCGAAAGAGGACTTGATGTTATTATTAACCCAAAGATGTAAGACCTTTTACCCCGACAAGGTACTGGGTGGATGCCTCAACAATATCACTTCATTGTACTATCACCGACTCATAGGTGATGGGTGTAGGTTCTAGAAACTCCTAGAAAGTTCCCAAGATGAGTAATCGGAGTCGAGATGAGACGTGATGAGATGAGTTGAGTTGAGTTCCTTTGAGATGAGTCTATTTTGATTGATGAATTGAGTGGTTGATGGGTCACTTGACTACTCTTTATTTTTGCTTTAGGTAGACATTTGACATGTTGATTATTATTACCCTTGATGTTGATTGTTGTTTTTATATTATTCTACCTGTTTTGGTTTCACTCAGCTATTTTACGTATTAGTAAATTCCATGTACTGACGTCCCCCTTTAGGGATGCATTGTTTCATGATGTAGATACATGATTTGAAGATTGGCAACAGGCTTATCGTTGAGGATTTGAGACGTTCAACTGATTAGTGAGCCTCCCCTAAGGATTCATTATATTTATTTCATCTTTCCTTAGAGTTAGACACTTTTATTATGATTGAGGTAGACATGTGTCTATCAATTGCACCACCTGATAATGATAGAGGCTTCATAGACTAGAATCGAATGTTGATGTAAAATTGTGAGATGGGTCTTCCTACTAGCCTCTTTTATTATAATATTATTTTGAGACTACATGATGATGTTCCCATTTATTCCATTTATGTCTTTCGTTGATAGTAGAATGCATGAATAAATGAATGTGATGAGGTCAAATGGTTCGCGTAGAGACTAGCAATAGTCTCTGAGTGCCGGTTGCATCTAGGGTACCCTCCTTGGGCATGACAATTTAGATACGAACTCAACAATATCCCTCTTCATTCCATTCCACCAATAGACTTCCCTCAAGTCATGGTACATCTTGGTGGAGCCATGATGAAAAGAATACCTGGAGCTATAAGCTTCAGCCATGATTCTATCTCAAATGTCATCAACATTAGGCACACACAACCTACTCTAGTATCTCAACACTCCATCTCCCCCTTTGGAGAAGATCATCACCTTTTGCTTGTGGACAACTTTTTTCAATTGGAGTAAGACAGGATCTTAGTCTTGCTTTTCTTTTACCTCTGACACTAAAGATGAAGTAGATCCATTCTGAACGTTGACCCTACCTTCAAGTAACAACCCACATCTTGTAATACTAGTGCTATGCAAATGAAATATGATATAGCTTTTCAAATTATCGCCAATTTCTAAAAGTTCTTGAATATCATGTTATAGGGCAATATGTGCGTCTAACGCTTAAGAAGGTCGAGTGTATACATGTTTTGTGTCAAATTTAGGAGATCACGGCCCTAAACAAAGTGATAAAATTAAGGTTCTTGTAGGACTTAAGAAGTTAGCAGGTGAGTCACCTACTTGCTTAGCTTAAATTTGCTAGCTAAACAGAGACGAGGCCCGACGTCGAATTTGTCTAAGTCTGATAATGAATAAAGTCCGTGTTAAGGGTGTAACTTTAGTCCATATTTTAGCATCACAAATGGACTTTATTTTCAGCCCAATATGAATAATAAAAGGGCTCAAGTACACCATAACCCACTTGGCTAATTGGGCCCAAACTAAGTAAAGAGGAATTTGGAAAATGGGCAGCCAAGGCCCATCAAATTTGAGACCCATTTAGGCTCAAGTGTGAGGGCCAAGCTGCTGCCTCACTAGCTTAATAATATGTGGTATTATGTGGTAAGAAGTTCAAAAGAAAGTTTGCCAAGAGACTCTTTAAAAAGTGCTCAAAACAGCTCCTTAATTCATTTTCACTTGAGACATTTTTTCAGCTTTCTAAAGACTTTTGTTTTCTCTTTGTTTCACCTCACAAGGCAGCCTACACAACCCTTTTAGGGTTCTTGAAGGAAAATAGAACCTTAAAGGCTAAGGTAAGTGCAAAATATCCATGAATTTGTTATAATTATCCCATGACAAACAAGAAGTACATGTCAATTATGTTTGTGCTGAAATTTTGGACAACATGTGTCTTTAGGATTGTTGTGAATTTTTCATGTTGTGCAAGAGGATTTTCTCTTCTTAGTTGGATGAATTATGAAGTAAAACTTATTTTTTTAACAAGTTTGAGTTTTTGAGTGATGTAACTTAGCTGTTGCACCACTTTTACAATCCGCAAATGTGAGCTCTTGTGTGATATCGTAATTATGCTCGTAATTGGAACTTGTGGGCTGATTGATTGAGGACTATGGTCTCATGTCCTCTACTTATTTTGAGGACTATTTTTGAACTGCTTTAGGTCTATTGGTATGTGTAAATGTTTTTGGAACAGTTTGGTTGAAGTTGGTAAAGTTTTGGAATTGTCAATGTCGTTAGGGTAAAGGGACATAACATTATGCTGCCTATTTGTATGTTGCATAGAATTGTTATGTGTTGTGCTTTGTGGGCTGTTGCAAGACTGTTATGGCACTAGAACAGGATGCAAATGATATGTATATGAGAATGTGTATTAGAAAATATGATTAGGGACGGAAAGGTTGAAAGAATATGCTCGATTTATAAATACCTGCTTGCTGCCCGTATGTTGTTTTTTTATGAGATTGGGCTGCCAAGATGTATCTATTGGCTGCTAATGCTAGTTTTATCACTTACCATTTTATAGATAAATATTTGGAGGAAAGGGAAGGTTAGCTCGAGGTAATACAACGAGGTATGTAAGGCTACTTGAGTTCATATTATTTGGCATAAAATATAGATTCCTCCTTGGCATATAAAGGCACTTACCAACTCCGACACAACGACTAACCGTGTCTCCACTCTTTTCCATGTTCATATGCTTCAATACATAGTTACCTTCAAATCTGCATACATACTTGGATACTAAGTTACATGGTTTCTTGTTGCTAAATAAAATTCACGAGTTGTTTCATCTCATATGCATTTCGTTATTTGTGTAATGTACTTTCTTCATTTTCATATTGTCTTGTATGATTATCTACATGTCACATGATACATATACAGTCGTACATCTCTAATATTGTGACCACCAAAAGAATCATCTCAAAGGTAATTCAAAAGTAAAGTATACTACTTATTGATGAGTGGTAACCCGAGGGGTGGAAGAATCACCTAGCTAGGGTTGATCCTATCATGGGGGGTAGCCCAAGGGGTTAAAGGAAAATCCTAGTCAGGGCCGATCCCGATATAGATTTACCACTGATCAGCTAGTCATTTGTATTACATGCTGTCACAGATTATATAGTAAATATAAAGTAATAAAAAGAACATAAAGTTCATGATCCCATATCATATACTAGTGCATAGTTTCATTTGAGTTGTTACTTTGTATACAATATTTTCTACCTTACATATTCAGTACACTATCTCATACTGACGTCCCTTACCGGGGACCTGTATTTCATGTTGCAGGTACAGGTGCTAGTAGATCTCCCCAATAGGAGTACAGGATAGCCAACTGTTGTTACCAAGCTCCAGGTTGATTCGGAGCTTTGTGTATGTCTAGAGCTTACATTTTTGTATCGTACAATTAGTCGAGGCAGGGCCTGTCCCATCCCTTATCAGATAAATTTCTTTATTTAGAGGGTTTGTAGACTATCTAAATTAAAGTGTGGTCGTGTCTCGTACTTTAAACACCGTGGCCCCAATGGCCTAGCCATATGCATTTCCTTTTAGCTTGTTATAATTGTTTATTTTCTTAAAGGCATGTCAAATGTAGAAATCCTTTATAATATGTATAGAAGCGCATAGATATAGGTTGGTTCTTCCAAGCCTCATCGGCAACGGCTGTTAGTCCGCCCTAACGGGACTTTGGGCGTGACACTTCATTATTTTCTTCAAGTTGTACTCCTAGTCGGGCCAATCTGTGCACTTTCTTATCCAACTCTTTCTTCCCTTCCTCCACATGGGCAGTGCCCATAGATAACCTGCTAAGAGCATCAGCAATGATGTTATCCTTGCCTAGGTGGCAGAGAATGCTCATGAAATAATCTTTGAGCAATTTCAGCCACCTCCTCTGCCATAGGTTGACCTCTTTCTGGCTAAAGACATACTGTAAACTCTTGTGATTAGTGTACATGTCCACATGCACTTTATACAAGTAATAGCACCAGATTATAAGTGCGAATACCACTGCTGCCAATTCGAGATCATGAGTCGGATAGCTACTCTCATAAATCTTAAGTTGTCTGGAAGTATAGGCTATCACCTTCCCTCTCTGCATCAGCACATAGCCCAGTCAAATTCTAGATGTATCACAATATATCACAAAGTCTTCCATCTCATTGGGAAAAGTCAAAACTGGTGTTGTAGTCAGTCTAGTCTTCAACTCTTGAAAACTTCTCTCATATTCGTTAGACCATTGAAACTTGATCTTTTCCTGAATCAGCTTGGTCAATGTAGTTAAGGAAGAAGACCCCTCAATCAATCCATGGTAGTAGCCTGCCAACCCCAAGAAACTTCTTATATCTATTGGTGAGATCAGTCTAGGTCAGTTCTTAACCTCTTCAATCTTTTGGGAATCCACTTGAATACCATCACCCGAGACAATGTGACCTAATAAGGGCACTGACTTGAGCTAGAACTCACATTTTTAAAACTTTGCATATAATTCATGGTCTTTCAGAGTTTGTAAAACCACTCTAAGATAATTGGCATGCACCTTTTCATCCTTAGAATATACCAGGATATCATCAATAAATATAATCACGAATATGTCAAGATATGGTTTGAATACTCTGCAAGTGTATTAGTCAACCCAAAGGACATGACCAAGAACTTAAAATGACCATACCTTTTCCTAAAGGATATCTTTGGGATATCACATTCCCGTACTTTCAACTGATGATAACCAGATCGGAGGTCTATTTTCGAGAAACAAGAGGCACCCTGAAGTTGGTCAAATAGATCATCTATCCCTGGGAGAGGATATTTATTCTTAATCGTGACCTTGTTTAGTTGTCTATAATATATGCATATTCTGAAGGACCCATCCTTCTTTCGCACGGATAGAACGGGAGCACCCGAAGAAGAAATACTCGATTTGATAAAACCTTTCTCTAACAAGTCCCTCAACTACTCCTTCAACTTTTTCAACTTAGCGAGGACCATCATATAAGGTAGAATTGAGATGGGTTGGGTATTGGGAAGGACATCAATCCTAAAGTCGATCGCCTATCATAAGGGACTGCAGGTACATCCTCGGGAAACATTTCTAGAAACTCACTTACAATTGGGACTAACTCAAGAGTAAGAGACTCAACATCATCGGATTTGACTTATACGAGATAGTAGATGCACCTTTTAGAGATTAACTTTCTAGATCTAAAATAGGAAATGAACTTTCCCTTAGGTGCAACAAAATCTCCCCTCCATTATATAACAGGATCATTAGGAAATTGAAACTTGACGATTTGGGTTCTACAGTCAACAGTGGCATAACATGCGTGGAGATAGTCCATACCAAGAATTATATCAAAGTCAATCATCTCTAACTCAACCAGATCAACAAGAGTATCCCTATGGTAGATGAATACTACACAATCTCTATAAACTCTTTTGGATATGATAGGCTCACCAACAAGAGTGGAAACAGGGAAAGGCTCAAGTGAACACTTAGGAGAAATCTTAAATTTTCTAGCCACATATGGTGTCACAAAGGATATTGTTGGCTTGGATCAACAAAACATAACAATCGAAAGTAAAGACTCGAAATATACCCATCATGACATCTGGTGCCACCTTTTGGTCCTGTTTGTTCCCTATTGTATAAAGACGATTCGTTCCTCCACTTGTCCTAAGTGTGGAACCCTTCTGGTTACCTTTGGGAGGTGGCATAGTAATAGAAGATTGTGCTTTGTTGCCCCAAAGTGCACAGTCTCTTAGAAAGTGACCAATCTGGCCACACTTGTAACAACTATTTCTTCTTTCTATGCATTCTTCCAAATGCATCCTTCCACACTTCCCACAAGGTGGTTTCCCTCTTGAGCCAAGGGTCATACTGGCCTGCGAACTTTGTGCCCTAAAGTTTGACTCCACTTGAGATTTCTGATCATACCTGATATTTGGGGTTGGTGCACTAGCTGAGGATTGTTCATACCTCAAATGCTTCTTCTGAAAGTAAGATCTTGTACATCTCGTTGATGAAATTCTGTGGGTCCTCCTAAACTTTTGACCCCTTGAAGATCAGTGGGTTCATCTTCAAAAAGTCTCTGAGCCTAGTAGCAGCTGTAGGCTCTTGCGAACTAGAGCTAGGGGCTCTTGCAAACTAGAGCTAGGGGCTTGAGGAGCTCGATTGTTTCTCTATGAGTCCACTAGCTAGGTGACCATTGCAATGGCTCTTTTACTAGATTACATTTGAAATCAATACAAACCATATTTCTATATGGTTTTTCTATTTTGCACTCCTTTTCTGATGTGCCACAAGATTGAGGAATATTTTCATAGTTCTGGTAGTGTTATAGTCTTCTTTGCCTAGTTGTCTCCTTTATTATGGTAACCTTTTCCATGAGGATCCCTTGAATATATTTGCCACTCCTTATGTCAGCAGGCAATTTATCTTTCATTCTTTCATTCATGTGGTTTAAGCCGATATATCTTGCATTTACATCTGAATCAAAGTGTAATGCCCCATGTTGTATGATGGGCGTTCAAAAAGATTTTCCTTTTCTTAAAAAAAGGAAAAAGATGAAAATATAATTTCCTTAAGAATGAAATAAATAAAGAACGAAAAAAAGAAGAAAGGTTATAGGATAAAGCCCAAAAGTAAAATAAAAAAAGAGTTACAGGTGAAAAAGGGAAGAAAGAGGAATTTGGGATTGGGATTTTGCTGCATACAACAGCCTCAAAAAGAAGAAAAAAAGAAAGAACATAGTAATGAAATAGAACGAGCAAGAGAAGAGATAGAGAAAAGTAAAACCAAGAGGGACGTGAAAGGTGATAGAGTTTATCGAGGATTTCATTATTGAATTAGAGGTAAAACGTTTCTTTCTCTACTGTACAGTCTAATCTTGATCCTTAGCAATTTTTTCTAGGATCCTTAGTATTTTTGCCATGATCAATTCTTTCTAGATAATTTAGTTTGGTTCATAAAGCATAGATATGAATTATCGTAGGGTATGAATTAATATTTTGAAGGATTTATAAAGGATTGTTTTAACAAGGCAATAGATAGCCAAATAACCTGTTTGAGCAAAAAGCAAGGTATGGGTATTTAGAATTTTGTCTCAATTATTGCTTAAATTGAAGGACTTCCAGGTCAATGAATAAGATAGACACGTAAGAGTCAAATTTGAACCCTAAGGGTTGGGTGATTAAATAGTTATTACTGAATTAGCATTAACAAGGAAATTAACTCGAGATTGATACAATATGATGATAGATTGATTGAAGGAGGTCATGTGAATTTGCTTAAGGTGACAAGTTTGGTATTTTCAACCTAAGAACAGTGAGTAGTAATCTTAACCCCAATTTGTATTTTATAAGTTTTCATCATTCTTACATTATTTATAAAGTGAATTGCTATTCAATGATTTGAATTTGTATATGGGACAATTCCTTTTACTTGATATAATACCGAAATAGTTATTTGTATTTTATAAGACAATTATATTGAAATTGAGATTATTACTGTTATTGAAAAGATTTGATATATAATTAAGATATAAGTACTTTTTACATGTGCTTTTCAATAAGTTTAGACATGATATGATTACAAGATTTACATGTCTTATACTACTTTGAAAAATCTTATATGGTTTATAAAGAAAAGTTTTCAATGGGAGTAGACCTTGATGAATCCCGTAGCTAACAACGGGTTCGTTAGACCTGTGCACCTTTTATTTACCGAGTACAAACTAAGCCCTCGCTAGTGGGATGGTAGAAGTAGTATACCATTACCGATATCCCTTGAGTAGGAATTTATTCATATGAATCATCTACTCTTTTAAGAAGATAGACATATCGATTACCGATTACATGATTCATTCGTTGAAACTTCCTGAATATGTATATGATTTCATATGAAAGTTTTTTACTGAGTTTATTTCTGAATGGTTAAGTTGGTTTGCTGATATGAGACAACGAGATTTATATTGGTTGTGGATTTTTTTGAAAGAACATTTGTTATATGATTTTGACAATTATACTAGCACATTTTTTCTGATTTTTTTCATCATTAAAACGACTGTGGTTATTATTATTACTAATTGAACTAGTGTTTCACTCCTTGTTATATTTTTTTCTCTAGAGAAAATAGGTGATATTGATGTGAATTTCGTTAGCTAGAACTAGCAAGTAGATTCCATGGTGATCCCCACACTTGTTTGCGTGGGTAATAAGTTTATTGTTATGGTCCTTTCTTGAATCTTTCGATTCACTCTATAATCATCTCCGTTACAAGTGCCATAAGTATTCATTCATGTTGTAGTCATGAGATCAGTTTTAGACTTCTTTTATATATTTGGAGATGGACTAATATTATTGTATAGAGATTAGATTGTTGATGGATGTTGTAGTTAAATCTAGAGATGTTAATGGTGTTGTTGATATTTGAGATAGGAAAACTCTTTTCCATTTTTCTGTAGAATTCTAGTAAGGCTTGGTATGGAATTCCCTCCCTTAGCGCTAGTCATGTTCTAAATTGGGTCGTCACACAAAGCCACCCTACTCTACGCATAGGAACTCATCTACATTCCAAATAAAAGTCATTCAATTCTATATCTTGTAACTCATCTACGTCCAAATCCAAGCCACCCAAGCTTATGCCTTAGAACTCATCTACATCCAAATCACCCAGTTTTTCCATTTCATCTTCATCTAGTATGTAATCAAGATCTTCTCCTTGTTGATGGGACATGTTACATTCTAACTAAATGATCTTGGAGCTAAAATTTAGGGTGCTTGTTTATTGCCTATTAATGGCAATAGGTTTATTGGTTGACTCCAGAGCTGGAAAGGTCATTTCTCCTTTGTGTGGACATATGTAATGCTCATTTGCATCAGCATGGCATCCTGATGGCCCAATGTTTACAACTCCAAACCAGGATAAAACATGTTGAATATGGATATTGAGAACTTGTCCACGCTAGTCACTGGTTTGAAGGGTAAACTTGGAGTTATTCGTTTCATCTATTACACATCTGATAGTAGGTTTATAGCTATGGAAAGCCAACAGATTTTGTCCTTATTTTTTATGTAAAAAGTGGATATGAGGTGACGCAAGAAATTGATTTTGTTGGTGACATATCAAGAAAGTCTTTTAGTCTCGATATAGAGTCCCTTATCATTGATGTGTGGAATTGCATATTTAGTAGCCTCCTTGAGTTTGGATGACAACTCAACTTTTCATACCTTGATACAATATTATTAGAACCACTAAAGGTATAAGTGAATTATATTTGTATATATGAACCTGAATATAATCTACTTCTACCTTTAGAGGTGCTCGTATTATTTCATCAAGGTAAGAATATTTGTGTCGTCGTCCAAACTTAAGGAGGTTACTAAATATGTGATTCCACACACCAATGATAAGGGACTCTATATCAGGAGTAAAAGACACTTCTAATATCTTATCAAACAAATCAATTTCTTGCTCCACATCATATCCACTTGTTACATAAAAAATGTGGACAAAATTTGTAGGCACTGCCATAGTCATAAATCTGCCATCAAACATAGAGTGGATTGACGAAGTAGCTCTAAGGTTACCATTCAAATTGACTGACATGGACAAGTTTCGAATATCCCATATTTTGCATGCTTCCTCCTAGTTTCCCATTGCAAAATTTAGGCCATCAGAATGCATCGTTGATGCAAATGAGTTGTCCACATGTCCTCACAAAGGAGAAACAACCTTTCCATTCCTGGAGTTAACCAATTAAACTATAGCGATCAACAGAAAAAAATAAGCACCCTAAATGTTTGACTCAAGATCGAATAGTTTGAGTGTAATACGTCCCATCAACAAGGAGATAATAATGATTATGTAGCAGATGAATATGAAATGAAAGAATTGGGAGATTTTATTGATGAGTGCCAAGAAGATGACTTGGGTGGCTTTCATTCGAATATGGATGAGTTGCAATACATTGACTTGGATGACTTTCATTTGGATGTACATGAGTTCCTAGGCATAGATTTGGGTGACTATGATTCAGATGTAAATGAGTTTGACTACATGAATAAAAGAAAACAAGATATTTTGTCTGCTTAAACAAGGAGTAAAAAAGATATTCAAGGGATCCCCTAGAAAAGGGTTTCCATAACTTAGGAGACAACTAGGCGAAGAAGACTGTAACACTATCAGAACTATAAAATATTCCTCAATCTAGTGAGACATAAGAAAAAAGTGTGAAACCACATAGAAAGACGGTTTATACTATGATTTCATATGGAATGCAAGACCATTACATCAATGTTCCCTCACCCCCAACTGAGGAATTTGCCTTGGGCACCTTTTAAGCATGATGCCATCCTGCACTGATTTTCTTCTTTAGAAGGTACCTAAACCAAGTTCCTGAGATGGGTTGAGAGAACATTGATGTAACAGGTCTTGCATTCCATATGAAATCATAGTATGAATCGCCGTTTTTTGTGGGTCCACACTCCTTTTTTGATGTCTCACTAGATTGAGGAATATTCTCATAGTTCTGATAGTGTTGTAGTCTTTTTTGCCTAGTTGTCTCGCTGGTTATGGTAACCCTTTCCCAAAGGATCTCTTGAATATCTTTTCCACTCCTTATTCTAGGAACTAAGATTTTTGCATTCTTTTATTAATGTAGCATACTAGTCCTCAACCAAATCAAAGCCACCCAAGTTCATGCCTAGGAACTCATCGACATCTAAATCAAACTCATCCAAATCCATGTCTTGCAACTCACCTACATCCAAATCAAAGCCACCTAAGTTGTCTTCTTGGAGCTCATCAATAAAACCTTCCATTTTGTATTCATCTGCTACATAATCAGCATCATTTCCCTGTTCATGGGACATGTTACGCTCTAACTAAATGATCTTGCGGTGAAAATTTAGGGTGCTTGTTTTTTGCCTGTTGATTACAATAGGTTTATAGGTTGACTCTAGGACTAGAAAGAGTAGAGAGGCAGGTGCATTTTTTGCCTATTCTTGAATAGTGCACCACTGGTCCTGGAGATTTTTCAACAACTTACCCACTACCCAATGCAATTGGGTGATAAAAGACATGTACGATGGAGCCAAAATTTGGGTAACAACGGTGGGGGAGACTTAGAGTATTTTCCTATTGAGATGAGAATTCATTAAGGATCTGTGTTAAGTCCTTTTCTGTTCCCCTTGGTGATGGATGAGTTGGCGCGCTCTATCCAGGAGGAGCTTTCATGTTGTATGCTATTTGCAGATGACATAGTACTGAATGACGAGACTCGGGCTAAAGTTAATGATAGGTTGATGAGCATACAGACATTGATGTGAAGCTTTCCACTCAACCTATTCCCAAGAGAGAAAACTTTAAATATCTTGGGCCCATCATCTAGAGTAGTGGTGATATCGAAGATGATGTCACACACCGTATTGGGGCAGCATGGACGAAATGGACACTTGCCTCTGGAGTATCGTATGATAAGAAGGTACCACCTAAACTCAAAGATAAGTTTTACAATATGTTGGTGAACTAGATCGTTTTTGTTGTATGGGATAGAGTGTTGGTCAATCAAAAACTCACATGTTCAGAAGATGCAGGTCACAGAGATGAGGATGTTGAGATGGGTGAGTAGTCGGACCAGGAGTAATAAGATTAGGAATGATATCATTTGAGATAAGCTACTGGTCGCCCTTATGACTAATAAGATGAGAGAAGCGAGACTGCAATAGTTTGGACATGTGTAGAGAAGGAGTGTCGATGCTCCTGTTAAGAGGTGTGAGAGGTTGGATATAGGAGTTACACAGAGAGGTAGAGGTAGACCGAAGAAGTATTGGGGGAGATGATTAGACAAGATATGGTGAAATTTAATCTTACCGAAGACATGACCTTAGATAGGAAGCAGTGGAGGTCGCGAATTAGAGTAGCAAGCTAATAGGTTAGTGGTTTAGGTTGATCCCTGGCCATGCGATATAGTAGGGTAGTAGGAGTAGTCATGTTTTATCATGTGTTGTCATTATCTATCGTATATGTGTTAGTTTATCGTATTTGCATACTATCATGTGTTTTTCATTAAGTAACTCTTTTTGTTCCCTTTTCTTTCCTTTCCTTTTTGTCATATCTAGTTTATTCTGCTTATGACTTTTTAGACGAGATTTCCCAGGAAATAACCTCTCTACTCCTATGAGGCAGTGGTAAGGTTTGCGTAAATTCTACCTCCTCAGACCCCACTTCTGAGATTCCACTGATATGTTGTTGTTGTTGTATTAATTTTTTACTTTCAAAATTTAATCAGTGCCACATAATTACGACAAGAGGGTAACACAATATATTATTTTAAAATTACGTAAAAGAATACTATAAAATTCACATTACTTAATAATTTAAAATATTTAAAAATCACACCAAAATTTAATTTACTTCATAACTTTTATTTATATCACATAAAATAAGATATAAAAATAATAAATATTAGGTCTGACACGAGCGTGAGTGTCTAGTAAGGAAATAACTTGTAGATCCAAGGTGGGTCCCTATAAATAGATCAAAAATTCAAACATCAACTAGTGTTCAACAAGTTGAAACTTTACGACAAAGGCACACATGATATACAGTTATGTTTGTAGGATGTGACTTTTCCTATTTCATTATGAATATGCGTTGCAAGCTTATCTCTTTAAAGTTGAATATGTAACGCTACTTGTTTTCACCTTATGCGACAATATAATTCTCGCCCGTCATTCTTTCACATTATTACTTAATGGGTTAAAATCCTCCTTTTATAAATTATATTATTTTTTTCTAAACACCTTTTTTCCTAGTAATAATTTTTTATTAGGAAATGTTAACCTACTCCAATTCAAAAAATATTAAGAAATAAAAATATTTTATATCTTATTAGCATTTTCAGTATTGCCATTACCTAAATGAAGATTAATGATGAAGTTACTATGATTTTGTATATTTGATCTATATTACAACAACAACAACAACATACCCCAGTGCCTCAAAAGGCTCCCGCTCATTGCTTGGTAAGGGGGGGTCGGATGTACGCAGCCTAACCCTTATGTTTAAAAACATAAAGCGGCTGTTTCCAGATGACCCATG
>JAOTQR010044393.1:0-15082 GCA_025774065.1 Solanum ossicruentum
GGCCAAAGAATTATGAATTATTCGATTTTACTTTGTTAGTTCTTCATGGTTCCCACAACCCTAATTGTTGATTTAGCTACTCATGCTTTGCGTAGATGCAAGAATTATGGATTGAGAAAACATAATTGAACACTTACACAATAGAATTAAGAATAAGCAAATCCAACTTCAATAAGAATCACAAGCTTAAAGATGAAATTCAAACATAAGTTTTCCCAGAGACTCTCCAATGTGGTCTCACAATTTTCTCTCTCTAATTACTGAGTTCTTTGACGACTAGGCGACAACTTATGAAAAATAACCTAAAAATCTATTTATAATAAGTAAAATATAAATCCTAAACAAAATAGGAGAACCGGTCAACAGGCCATAAAAATGGTTTTACGGGTTATATTGCATTTCATGACCTATAACCGGAGTCTCGTACGCAGCTGCTAAAAATTTGGACTTCAACTTTACGGCACCCCTCTATGACTCGTAAAGTGATTTATGACCTGCAAGGGGGTTTTATCTGATGAATCTTCAAAAAGTCCCACTATCTGTACCTAAGGGGAAGAACTATCTTCTAGGACTCATAAAACATTCTATGGCTCATATGCATGTTCATAGAATCAACTTCAGAAAATCAGCTCCTCATTGGAATTATTCAAGAAACCGCTTGACGACCCCTACAATGATCTATAGCTGGTAAAGGGCTTCGTATAACAACAAAATTCAACAACTTCTACACTTCTTCCCAAAATCAAGGCCAAACCTCTAATCCTGCAAATATAACACAAGAACACAAAATCAACTAACATCACATTGAGAACACACAAAATTCCAAGTTTTAAGCATAAAAAATTTTGTATTTTGATAGCACTCACCCTCCTTCCCTCGTTTCCACCCTACTTATTTTTGTTGTTTTAAACATTCATGTAAGAAGTTAACTATAACGAACCCCAATGTAGGAGCCTAAGAGTGTAGAGAAGTTGGGTTAAAATGACCTGAAGTAGTTCACGAGGGTGACTTACAGCCCGTAGTAGGAGTTGAGGCCCCTAGGTTTGGTCTTTAAACATGAACTTCAGGAAAGGGAAAAAGTTTCCAAGTATGGGGTAACCCACGAACCTAGTGACGTCCCATAGAAAGAATGACGATCCGTGGATAGGTTCATGGATGAGTCTATCAAACATGAAGGAAATTTAAAGTTTGCTGGCAAGTAAGCTACGAATTAATAGCACAGCCCGTAAATCATTATACGTCCGGCAGATACCCTTCATAAGTAAGGTCCACAAAAATGAGAAAATGACTAAGTGTGGAAGGACTCAATGAGTCCAACCATGAACTGTAGACCAAAGGACAACCCGTAAGATGGTTTCATAGTTTTGAGTTCAGCAAATCCGTTTCAGGGATCTTGAAAGAGGCAACAGGACGAATAGGACCTATAGTCCATGGTTTAATCTATAGCTTGTAAATAAGCTTTCGTAGGATCAATCCGACAATTTTAATGAGGGCTAGTTTTGTCAATTCTGCAATTCCTATTCCTAAACTATGCCATTTTAGGATAAAAAAGGGCCCTAAACTAGCCCTTAAAGCCCTAGGTCCCTTACTTAATTCCTCATTCCTCCACTCTCAAATTCCCTAAGGCAAGAGCACTCTCTAGAAGGCAACACACAACTATGGTTTCCAAGGTTCTTCTCAAGGCTTCAAGTTTGTTTCCCGCCACAGCTTATTAAGGCATATGAGCTTGATTTATGAGTATTCTTCCACCCATAAAGTCCTATTTATAGTATTTTACCTTTTCTTTAAGTTCCATCAAGTTAATATGCATGCTTATGGTGATTTCATGCTACATTATGTTATTAAATGATTTTAATGATGCCTTATGATATTTACCTAGTATATGCATGTATTTGATTTATTGATGATGATCAATGATGAGTTCTGTTTATTGATAAGGTGTGGTTGTTTACATGATTCCGAAAGAGTATATTCTTATGATTTATGTAATTTATGATTGTTCTACTATAAAAGCCTAACACACCTAGTTTTCAAGAAAAGTCTTGTATGATTTATGATGATGATTAGGGCATTAAAGATGAATTTTAAAGTTTTGATTTGTCAATGATATAAGCATGTTGACAATTTCCCTAAATATGTTAAGAAAGTCCCCAAGATGAAAGGACAATACTCACTTGGTGGTTCTTAAGTTTGAGCTACTTCTATGATTGCTACTTATGAATCGAAGTGTCATTAATTTGACTAAGTTATGTTTTAAAGATTATGTGGGATGATTTAACACCGAATGTGACATTAAGGTGGCGTTCAGTAAGGAAACCTTAGAAGCAACCCTTTGCCGCATTAACTATGTGCTGCCATAGGAACCCTTCTAGGCTAGGCTAGTGGATCCATGTAGCCCATTTATGTTATTAAGATGTATGCGAAGTTGACGGAGTTCCACACAACAAGGGGTCTTCTCGTGCCAACGTATGGGTTTATGTTGGATTCCATGTAGTAGCTCACATGGTCTCAAATATCGGTTATGGTTTTCTCCCACAAGCTCGTGACTCTATGTTATGATTCCTTAAATGCGATCTTTCATGGATGATTTCTCTTACATATTGAGCGATATTCCTTGTACACATTTAAGTTCACATTATGTACTTTTCATCTCATGTTCCCTTATATGTTATATTTATGAATGATGATATTACAACTTCATGCATATATTATAACACACATACTTAGTACATTCCAACATACTAACACATATTTTGCCTGCATGATTTGACCATATAGGGACAGATACTCCACCGGCCCATGGCTAATATTTGACGTTCGTGACTAGTACTTTTATTTGTGGTGAGCCCTTAGTTTAGGAGCCCTTAGTTCAGAACTCTACCATTTTCCTTTCCAGCTAATATTTTATTTTGATACAATATATATGTTGGTCCTTTTGAGGCTTTTACATTTATGGAGTCTTTTCTATATGATGGAAACTGATTGTTATAGATTTTTTCTTTCGATGTATTAGTTGATATACTTTATGGACAAAAAGGTGTAGTTTTTCATGCTTCTTAATATTGCTTCATTATATTAAAAAGACCCATAGACTTTTTCCCATTTTACTTTCGCATTTCTTTATGTTTATGCCTATGAATGCTTAAGATATTTAAGATGGCTTGGATGGGGGTGCCTTTGGATATCCGTGTGAAGACTAGGCCCCTAGGTCGGATCATTACAAATTTGGCATCAATGCACGAGGTTCTATAATATTCCTTAAATGTCCATGCATACCCCATTGAGTAGAGTCTCCTTCAAGGTCATGATGTGTTCCACTATCTTGAGTGAGAAGCTATGAGAGGGTTTAGGAAAGTCTTCCCTTATTTCTTATCTATGTCTTGCCTATAAAGTTGGATAAGGTTTTCCTATAACTAACGATGATCTTCTTCTTATTTTTAGATCATGTCGCCGAGGAGAGTTCCACACTAAAGAGGCACTCCCGAACAACAAGTTCCTTCGCTCTAATAAGATGATAGAGTGTCTCATGTAGAGTTTCAAGCGGCCTTCACCTTGTAGCCCCAAGCATTGGCCAACCAAGCCAATCGGGAGATAATAGTTCCTTCCCAAGTGCCTACTCTGACCACTAGAGTACATGAATTCATGTGGATGAACCCTCTGGAGTTCCATGGTTCAAACATAGTAGGACCCCCTTAATTTCATCGAGGAAGCATACCAGATCGTTGCGGTTATGGGTATCCCTTTGGAGGAAAAGGTTGAGTTAGTAGCCTACCAACTGAAAAGAATGGCCAAGATTTGGTATGAGCAATGGGCAGATGAGAGGGACCAAGAAGCGGGTCCTATTGTATGGGAAGAGTTCAAATATCCCTTCTTATATCAGTTCTTTTTTATTAAACTATGGGAGGCAAAGGTCCAAAAGTTTATCAACCTCAAGCAAGGGACCATGAGTGTGAAAGAGTATGCCCTCAAAATCTCAAAGCATTACAAGTATGCTACCTGATCTTAAGCATATTTATACACTAAATTAGCCAAAATTACCCACGTATGGAGCCTATTCAGAGGATAAACCCATAGAGTTTAGGTGTTTTTAATGCAACTCGGCTTATTTTGCTAATCTTAGGTTAGGTGCATTTGTTGGTTGTGTATGTGATGGTTTTTTAGTAGATTATGCATATCCGACTTAACATCTGGAGATTGATGAAGGACACAACAACATAATGAAGTAAAAGCCCAATAAAAGTAGTTGTGTCTGCATCATAGACCTATGCACGAAGCCATGCAAATTGAAAAGATGGAGAAAAAGGTGCGAAACATGAAAATGGTGAAGGTCCGCATCGCAGACTTGCAGAAGAAATAGAGAATTTTTGTCCAGTCAACATTAAATGCAGAAATACAGTTGAAGTAGCCTAGTCTACATCACAGACTTTGAAGACGCAAGGGCAAAAGCAAGAAATGGGACTTGTTTAGGTTTATATTCAATTTAGAAAATTAATTTTGGTATCTATTTATCGAGGGAACAAGGAGATACGACTGAGAACTCCATTCTAGGGTTACTTTGGTTGGTTTTTTAAATCTTATATTTCTATTTTTGAATGTTTTTAGCATTATTATATGTTTTAGAGCAATCATGAGTGGCTAATCTTCCCATATTCTGGGATTAGAGCCATAGACATTGTCTTAATTCTTGATATTTGCAATTTATGAATGGGTTTTCACTTAATTATTCTTATGTCTCTTTTATCTGTGCTTTATAGTCTAGCTAACCGTGAGGTGAACTTGTTGTTCATTCTGAATTCGAGAGATGTTGGAGTGAATAGAATACAGAGGTACAGGGAAATTTTTCATCTAAGAAACTAGATTGATTCATGTATGGGAGACCTGTGACAACTACCCATACACCTAGCTTGACGCAAATATAGGAAAATAACACTAAAGCATTCTCATTGATCATGTCTATCCCGGCTCAATGATGTAGCTAGGCTGTCAATGAGGGTATGCCGGTAGAGGCGTGCAATGTTGCTCAAGTATTTTCAACCATGTGAATCAATAATTAGGAAACCTAGACATAAATGCAAGTATTGAATCTAGGATATGCGCCATAGATTCTTGTTTACATTGACATTTCCCTCAAAATAAGTTGATAATAGTATTCCTAGTTAGGTAATTTAGCCTTAACTCATATTTTTTATTATTTCCTAAGAAAACACACTTAACATAATAATCTTTGATTTATAATTTAAATCTAATTTAGGTCCTTCGAGTTTGACATACGACTCCTAATAAGGGCCACTATATTACTTGGTTTGACCACGTACACTTGTGTGTGCTTAGGAACCAACAAGTTTTTAGCGCCTTTGTCGGGGACTTAAAATTAGAAGTTAGTTAATTTTACAGAGGTGTTGTGTTTTACTGTGTTTACTACGCTTGATCTTAGTCATGCTTTATTTGTCGGTATTCAATTGGCAACACTAAAGGATCTAGACTCTTGCTTTTGATAACATCGAAGGAGGGCAAGTGTCTCGTACCCCATTCCATCGATAGAACTAATTGAACTGGAGGACCAAGAGGATAATAAAAAGAGGTCGAACCTATCATAGAAGAGATGGTTGAACAGAACCCAGCACCAGTGATCGTGGCTAGGCCAGTCTAAGATATGGCAATCCTATGCACTACCAATGTGATGGTCTATTTTAAGAAAATAGAGCCCGGTGGTCGTTGGGAGATCAAGCAGAATATGGTTCAATTGCTGCACTCCAACTAGGCTGCCACATGAGGACCCTCAAGTTCATCTCTAGAACTTCTTGGAGATAGCTGACAATTTCATCCCCATAGGAGTAAATTGAGTTTATGTGAGGATTACTTTGTTTCCCTTTTCACTATTGGGGGAAGCAAGAAGGTCCTACAAATTGAGCGACCCAACTCAATCACTTTATGGAATGACCTTGATAGAAAGTTCCTAACACGATTCATTTCATCCGGAAAGATATCCAAGCTCAGGAGTGAAACTTTGAGTTTCAAACAGAGACTAGAAGAGAACTTGTAGGAAACCTGTGACAGGTTCAAAACTCTCCTCATTAACTGAAACGCCACAATAAGTACCCAAAAATGTGCCTTGAAAATGCCCAATTTTGTAATTTCCATATATCTCAAAATCTGTGTATGATATCGAAAGTAGCAACTTCATATTCGTGATCAAGGGGAAAATTGAGTGGGGAATGGATATAACTCTGATTTTAGAGCAACCGTATCAAAATTTGAATTTCTAAAAATGACGAATTTCAGAGACGATCCGTGCCTCTGGCGCGACGCGGCCAGGGCACAGACCAGTGTTAATTTTGTGCCAGTTTTCTTGTTCTGATCCAAGGCTTTGAGGCCTTGAGACTAAGCCTTCCTATGCATAAAAACACCTATACTTACTCATTTTTCAACCCGATATCATTCAAGACATTCCAAAAAACCCTCTCTAACACTTAGACAAATATTTCACCCAAATTCAAGTGTCCAAAACTCATTCTGGATCTCAAGGAATTTATTCTCATTCAAATCTTCATCAAGGAAATCTCCGAATTTGAGGTATGTGGGTTTCAACCATTGGGTCCTTTTACCAATGGTGCCTAATTTTCCTTTCTGTGAAATTACATGTTTCTAAGTTGATTTACGTATGGGTATTACTCATTATGAACTTTATTGTAAACTATGTTGGGGTTTCATAAGATGTGACTGTTTTAGCATGTTTTGAACTATGAATCTATGATATATAGTGAAATTTGATGAGAGGTTTTGATGTATCTTGCATGAGGGTATTACCAAGTGTTGGTGGGTTGATCTACATTAAGTTTTCTCACATGATTTCACTCTTAAATTGCATGATTTTGAACTAGCATTACACACCCGCCAAATGTATGATAAAATATCTAGTTAAGGGTTCTTGAGTTATTGAAGGTCTGTTGCATGGCTTAAGAGTTAAGTGAATTTATGATTATGAAAGAAATGTTTGTATATGATGAATTGACTAAAAGTATCTATATTGTTTCAAGTTGGACGCACCTTGTTGAGCGGGTGCTATGCCTCAATCACCTTGTCGGGGGGTACTAGGCCCGTACTATCATGTTGAGGGGCATATACCTTGACCACCTTATCTGGGGGTACTAGGCCCATACTACCATGCTGAGGGGGATATACCTTGACCACCTTATCGGGGGGTGCTAGGCCCCTACTACCTTGTTGAGGGGTATAGACCTTGACCACTCTGTCGAGAAGGGGGGGCTAGGCCCGTATTACCAATTGAGGAGTAGATACCTTAATCACCTTCCAAGGGGGTGATATTCCTAAGATTCCAAGTATTAATTTCTTGGTCTATGATGATGGTCTCTTCCTAAACATGTAATATGTTCTATACAAGCATGTGTTACTTTAAACATTGATCTTGCATACCATATTATGATTATACTATCCATTGCTTATGTCTATACATTTTTATTATGTTGTTTATCTCTTGTTGCATTGCATCCTACATACTTAGTACATTCAAACGTACTAATGCATACTCTATGCCGACATGATGTCACCATGTAGGAACCAGAGCTTCACTTGATCATCTTCCTCTTCCACGTGGCAAGTTGGTTCTCTTGAAGATAAGCTATTGGTGAGTCCTTAATTTCAGGGAAACAAGCTTGCTCTTTTACTCTTGCTATCTCTTTATGTTGCACTTTGATACTAGAGGGTGAGGCCAGAAAATTGTCTTGGACCCCGCTCGAATCTAAACTTAGAGTTGTTGTTGGACAAGTTATGTAATGATACTTAGAGATTTGACTCTCTTAACACTTGTATGTCTTTAAGCTATGAAAGACTCCCTTAACTTCTTTATCCTTACTTTATGTTCTCTTGATGTTGTTTACTTGCTTACTCGGCCAAGGATGTGCAATGATATGCTAAGAGGCTTATTTGAGGTCCCTTTGGGTTCCCCGTTCGCCGTGTCATATCTAGGACCTAGGCTTGATTCATGAAAAACTTCGTATCAGAGCACTAGATTGTTAATAGTCCTTGACGTCCAACACATCACGTCGATTAGAGTCTTATTCATGGTTGTGAAGTGTACCACGATTATGAGTAAGAGGCTTTGAGGCATTTCAGGATATGTTTCCCTTCTTCTTGATCTATGTCGTGCTATTGAAGTTAAGGTAAGACTTTCCCCTAACAAATGTTCTTTGCTATTTTAGACTATGCCTATTCCAAGAGGAAGAAGAGCTCATACACCCAAAGAACAACCAACTTATGAAGTGTTTCGGGATACTATTGCCATGTTAGCTCAAGCCATAACTAATCAGATCAACCAAGGGGCCCAAGCCCCTCATTCTTCTACTTCGGCATCTAGAGTGAGGGATTTCATAAGGATGAATCCACCAGAGGTACATGGATCTCAAGTGGATGAAGACCTTCAAGAGTTTACTGATGAGGTGTACAAGGTGTTGTCTATTATGGGTGTTAGATCAGAGGAAAAGGTAGAGTTGGCGGCTTACCAACTCAAGGGGGTGGCCCAACTGTGGTTTACTCAATGGAAGGAGGAGAAGGGGAACAACAATGTGATCCTTTGGGAGGAGTTTAAGGCGACATTTCTCAACCGGTTCTTCCCTCTTGTTAGGGAGGACAAAATGATGGAGTTCATAAATCTAAAGCAAGGGTCTATGAGTGTGAGGGAGCATGCCATCAAGTTCAACAAACTCTCTAAATAC
Organism: Solanum ossicruentum; assembly: GCA_025774065.1. Classification (NCBI taxonomy): domain Eukaryota; kingdom Viridiplantae; phylum Streptophyta; class Magnoliopsida; order Solanales; family Solanaceae; genus Solanum; species Solanum ossicruentum. Next base: position 8,733 of record JAOTQR010044393.1, read on the forward strand.
GCTCAACAATTGGTCACCGATCTAAGGTCTAGGATGAATAAGTTCGTGATGGGTATATCCGATTTGGTGAATGAGGAGTGTCATGCCGCCATGTTGATAGGTGATATGGACTTGTCCCGCCTCATGACTTATGCTGAACAATTGGAGGGGGAAAATTGAGGAAGAGAAGAATGGGTAAGGCCAAGAAGGCCCATTTTGTGGGTAGATTCCAAGGTCCCACGGGTGGCCGATTTCATCAAGGCCAAGGATCCTCCAATGATAATAGAAGGTTTGCTAATGACAACCAAAGGGTCAAAGGTGGTGGTGGTATGGTGCCTAACCCTGTGTGCCCAAGATGTGGTAGAGGCCATGATGGCCTATGTTTGAGGAATACTAATGCTTGGTATAGTTGTGGAGAAGTGAGTCACAAGATGATTGATTGTCCTCGTAATCGCAACAAGCGTGGAAATGTATATCCACAAGGCCAAGGTGCAAATACTGGTCCAAGAGGAAGGGGAGGAAAACAAGGTGGTAGCCCAAGGCACATTCGATTCTATGCTCTTCAAGGGAGGCAAGGGGTAGATGAGGTGCCCGATGTCGTCATCGGTATGTTAAAAGTCTTTGATTTTGATGTGTATGCATTGATAGACCCGAGTGTCACTATTTTTTTTGTTACTCCTTTTTTTGCCAAAATGTTTCATGTTAAACTCGAGTTGTTGTATGAGCCATATGAGGTGTCTATTCTTGTTGGTGCATCTATTGTTGCTAGAAGGGTCTATAGAAATTCTACCATTTTCATTTTGCATAAAATGTTTCCTTGTGATTTTGTTAAGTTGTATGTGGTGAACTTTGATGTCATTCTTGGGATGGATTGATTGCATGCATATTATGTTTCTATTGATTATAGAACCCGTAGGGTCAAATTCTAATTCCCTAATGAACCCGTCCTTGAGTGGGAGAGTCATGATATGGTGGTCAAGGGTAGATTCAATTCTTGCATTAAAGCCCATAAGTTGATTTCTAAGGAGTGTCTCTATCATCTTGTGAGGGTTAGGGATGTTGAGTCTAAAGTCCTTTCTATAGAATCGGTTCCGCTGGTCAATATGTCTTTCCTAGTGATCTTCCTGATGTTCCTACCGAAAGAGAAATAGATTTTGGTATAGACCTCTTTCTCGTTACTCAACCCATTTTACTCCCCCTTACCGTATGGCCCCGACGGAGTTAAAGGAGCAATTGAGGGATTTATTGGAGAAGGGTTTTGTTAGGCCTAGCCAATCACCTTGGGGTGCACCGGTGTTTTTTGTGAAGAAGAAGGATGGTACTCCTGGAATGTGCATTGATTACTGGCAACTTAATAGAGTCACCATAAAGAGTAAGTACCCTCTGCTAAGGATTGATGATCTTTTTGACCAACATCAAGGGGCTAGTCACTTTTCTAAGATTGATCTTTTGTCTGGGTGTCACCAAGTGAAGGTGAGGGAGTGTGACATCCCAAGACGGCCTTCCAGACTAGGTATGGGCACTATGAGTTTGTGGTTATGTCCTTCAGTTTGACTAATGTACCTGCTACCTTTATGGATCTTATGAATAGGTTCTGCAAACCCTACCTTGATTTGTTTGTGGTGGTATTTATTGATGATATCTTGATCTATTCCTATAGTGAGGAGGAGCATGTGAGTCATGGTGGTGCTACTAAGATTGAGGGAAGAGAAGTTGTATGCTAAAAATGAGAAACGTGAGTTTTGGTTGAAAGAGGTTTGCTTTCTAGGTCATGTGGTGTCGGGTGAAGGTGTTAAGATGGATCCTAAAAAAATGGAGGTGATTATAAATTGGCCTAGACCTTTGACTCCATCAGATATTAGAAGTTTCTTGGGTTTAGTGGGTTACTACCAGAGGTTTGTTAGCGGTTTCTCTTCTATTGGTTCTCCCATGAGTATGTTGACCCATAAGAAGGAAAAATTTGTGCGGACTTATGAGTGTGAAAGGAATTTCCAAACTCTAAAAGATATGCTTGTCTCTGCTCTTATCTTATCTCTACTGGAAGGATTGGAAGGGTTTGTTGTGTATTATGATGCCTCAAGGGTTGGTTTGGGTTATGTTTTGATTCAAAATGGTAAGGTGATAGCCTATGCTTCTAGACAACTTAACAACTTAAGGTGTATGAAAAGAATTGTCCTACCCATGATCTTGAATTGGTTACCGTGATATTTTCTTTGAATATTTGGCGTCATTACTTGTATGGGGTGCATGCTATTGTGTTTACCAATCATAAAAATATCCAATATATGTTCATCCAAAAAGATCTCAGCTTAAGACAAATAAGATGGTTAGAGTTTCTTAAAGATTATCATATGAGTGTGCATTATCACCTAGGTAAGGCTAATGTTGTTGCCGATGCTTTGAGTAGTGTGTCTATGGATAGCCTAGCTCATGTTGATGATAGTGGTAAAGAAGTGGCTAGAGAGGTTAATCTGTTGGCTAGATTGGTGGTTAGGTTGGAATAGGTTTATAATGGCAGGGTTGTGGTTGTTGATTATTCTAAATCTTCATTGGTTGATGAGGTGAAGGCAAAGCAAGATCTTGACCCCGCATTGTTAGAGTTGAAGGCCTTGATGAGAGATGGTACGGTGGTGGTTTATCCCAAGGGGGAGATTGTGCCTTAGGTACCAAGGTAGGTTGTGTGTGCCTAATGTTGATGACTTGAGAAAGAAGGTTTTAGATGAGGCTCATAGTTCTTCCTTTTCTATTCACCCCACTCTACAAAAATGTATAGAGATTTGAGGAAAGTGTTTTGGTGGGGTGGTATGAAGAGAGACATTGCTGAGTTTGTATCCAAATGTCAGAATTGCCAAAAAGTTAAAGCCAAGCATCAAAGACTGGGTGGCTTAGCCAAAGATATAGAGATTCCTACTTGGGAGTGGGAGGAAATCAACATGGATTTTGTGGTTGGGTGGCTAATACTAGAAAGGGTTTTGATTCTATTTGGGTTGTGGTTAATAGAATGACAAGATTGGCTCATTTCATACCGATCAAAACTAATTATGGTGTCAAAGATTATGCTGAGTTATACATTCATGAGTTGGATAGATTGCATGGGGTGCCTTTGTCTATCATATCGGATCGTGGTGCTCAATTCACTTCTCACTTTTGGAGGTCCTTCCAAAGAGGTCTTGTTACGAAGGTAAAGCTTAGCGTGGCCTTTCATCCTCAAATGAATGACCAAGTCGAAAGGACTATCCAAACTCTTGAGGATATGCTTAGATCTTGTGTTTTGGAGTTTAAGTGTAGTTGCGATGATCACCATCCACTCACTGAGGTTGCTTATAATAATAGTTATCATTTAGGTATTGGTATGGTTCCTTTTGAGGCTCTCTATGGTAGATGTTGTAGATCCCCAATTGGATAGTTTGAGGTGGGGAAGATGGCTTTGTTAGGTCTAGATCTGGTTATGGAGGCCATGGAGAAGGTGAGGATGATAAGGGAAATGTTGAAAATAGCCCAAAGTCGACAAAAGTCCTATGCAGATGTGAGGAGAAGGGATCTTTAATTTAAGATTAGTGAATGGGTTTACTTGAAGGTCTCACCCATGAAGGATGTGGTTTATTTTGGTAAAATGGGTAAATTGAGTCTAAGAATTGTGGGTCCTTATAGAGTATTGAGGAGGATTGGTAAGGTGGCCTATGAGCAGAGTTACCTAATGACATGAATATAGTTCATCCGGTCTTCTATATGTCTATGTTGAGGAAGTGTGTGGATGACCCAATTGGTATTGTACCTCTTGATGTTGTGGGTATTGTTGAAGACAATTTGACTTATGAAGAGGTCCTGGTAGAAATTTTGGAGAGACAAGTGAAGAGGTTGAGGAATAGGAATGTTGCTTCCGACAAGGTCCTTTGGAGAAACCAACAAGTTGAGAGAGCTACATGGGAAGCCGAGGTGGACATGCTAAAGCAATATCCCTATCTCTTTCATTCTACTTAATCCTAAGGTAATAATTTAAGTCCCCTATGGGTTTTTTTGTCTTAAGTTTCAACTCTTATTTCATTGCATGCATTCATGTTTATGTTGACAAGTTCATGGTGATTTTGACACTTATGTCGGGATTTTGGAAATGGTGTTTTATTGCATTTGTTGCATTTATGTGTTGGAATGAAATTATCTTGATTACTTCTCTTATATACATTTCTTTGACAATCAAGGACGAAGGTTCTAAGGGGGAGATATTGCAACGCCCCAAAAAGTGCCAAAAAATGTGTCTAAAAAATGGCTAATTTTGTAATTTCTATATATCTCAAAATTCGTGTGTGATATCGAAAATCCGACTTCATATTTGTGATCAAGAGGAAAATTGAGTGGGGGAATGAGTATAACTCCGATTTTAGAGCAACCGTATCAAAATTTGATTTTCCAAAAGTGAAGAATTCCAGGAAAGGGATTCTACCTCCCCATCGAGCTTGAGCACCAGGTGTATTGGGCTATCAAAAAGCTCAGTATCGATCCAGAGCTTGTAGGGCACAAGCAGTTTGAACTACTGGTGGTGTTAGATGAGTTTTGACTCCATTATAAGAGAATGAAAAGATCTACAAGGAGAAGACAAAGAAATGGCATGACAAGCATATCATCAAGCGTACCTTTGAGCCTGGGCAAAAGGTACTTCTTTTTATCTCTCATCCTAAATTGTTTCCAAGTATGCGGAGATCCAAATGGAGTGGCCCATATATAGTGGTAAGTGTGATGCCACACAGTGCAGTCCAATGTCATGATGAGGCTACAAATCAAACTTTTTTGATTAATGGATAATGTGTAAAACACTATTACGGTGTTGAACCGAATCGTGAAGAGACGGCCATTGAATTGGCCAATGATGATTACGTACTTATTGAGTTGTGCCACGACAGTAAATCAGGCATTGCACGGGATGCAACCGTGGTGAGGTAACCATCATTTCTTTATTATATTTTTATTTTATTTTGATTTATATATATATGAGAAAAGTTATAAAAGGAGTCGTTGCCACAAATAATTGCTCCACGACAGGTCCCCGCCGCAGACCTTCACTGATCCAAGGTAATTTTTTTCGTCTTCAATTCCCATTAATTCGTTAGGTATTTTTGGATTTTCCTTGGCTGGATTAACCTGTTTCACTATTTGTTTAGCATAATCAGGTGTTTGGGGATTTTTACATGGTTCGGTACTCAAAAAACAAAGGTTTTCGGACCCCAAAAAATTCCAAAACCAGAAAGGTGCATGACAAGTTCATGTTGCAGACCTATCATGGAGAAGAGCATGAGGTGAATGGCCTATTTCGCAAAAAATAAAAAATTAATAAGTACAAGTCCGCGACAGGTTCACGTTGCAGACCTATCGCGGACATGTACAGTTTTGAGTGGTTTTTAAAAAATTGACTCGACTCACTATCCCTCCCTCCGCCCATTTAACCCCCCCCCCCCATATGCAATTTAAATCCTATTTAGGTGATACACTAAAAAACCCTCATCTCTCTAAATTTCGTCACTTTTTCACCACAAAACACCCAAATTCAAACGAATCCACAATGCCCTTCATGTCCCTAAAGGTTTTTCATAGTTTTATCTTGTAAATCATCACTCAACGTATGTGTTCTTCTATAACGACCTCGAAAATGTTCCTCGGAATGTCTGAAATTTTAATTTCCATATATCTCAAAATTCATTTGTTATTTTGAAAATTGTACTTTGTATTCTTGTTCAGGGGGTCAAAATTAGGGGGAAAAGGGTCTAACCTCGATTTTAGAGAAACTGAATCGAACTATGAATTTTCCAAGAAAGCTGAAAACAATGCTTAAGACGCGTCGCAGAAGTGTGTATTTCTGTGTCTGTTTTTTGTGTTCGGTCAAGACTTTTAAGTCTTGGGCCTAAATATTTTCATACATGTTTTTACCCATACTTATACTTATTTCACCCTCATATCATCCTAAACGATCCTCAATACTCACTCAAACCCTTAGTCTTATATTTCTCTCAAGATTCAAGTCCCAAACCCTCATCCTAAGCTAAGGTTCTCCTTCAAAGTTCTTCTTCAAGCTTCAAGTCTCCATCTCCAATTTTTACCAAGTTCATCTCCAAGCTAAGTTATGTGGGTTTCTTTCATGGGTTCCTTTCACCTATGATACACAACCCTCCTTTTACATAAATTGCTTGATTTAAAATTGATTTACAAATCGGTCTTGCATATTATGAAATTCACTGAACACTATATTAAAGCTATGTAAAATTGTAATTGTTTTGCTATGTTTTGAGCAATGAATTTGGATCTATTGTAAGATTTGAGAAGGGGTTTTGATGTATATGTCTTGAGGGTGTTGCAAGGTGTTAATTGATAGTTTTAAAATG
>JAOTQR010044414.1:0-15081 GCA_025774065.1 Solanum ossicruentum
ACAGAGGAAACTCTGCCGAAATTTCGGTAGAATCCTAAGTTAGGATTTGAGTGAGATTCGACTAAATAGATGTTTACATGCCCCGAACGGGCACGGGTCACGACCCCAGGGAGGGGTGTGACATTAATAAATCATAGACATACAAATAGAGAAATATGCAAACTAATCTTATCAGTAAAATTCAAATAAAAAAGAAAGAAGCTAATACCTAAATTCTAGCCAAATAGGACTCTAGTAAAATGATTTAAAACCCTAGAACTTGGCTACTAATTTCTGCAAAATAAATCTTTTGAAAAAAATGTAGCTAGTTATTTTATTTTTACAATATCTTGAGACATATCTTTAGCACTCCATCTTGGATCATTTGAAATTGACCTCATGAATAAATCTTTCAATTCATCTTTTGTCTTGCAAGACTTGTGCACATCTTCTGTTGGATTAAATAAGAGGTTTTTACTTCTCATTTCAACTTGTAAAATTTCTTGTTTATTGGGATCAAAGATTCGATAATATTTGTCTCCAAATAATAATATAAATCCATTTTTCATAAGTTGGCCAAGACTCAATAAACTTTTATCAATATCAAGAACCTACAGAACATCTGAAATTATTTTTATACCTGAACTTGAATTGATTGCAACATACCCTTTTTCTTTTGCAGGAATACAATCACCATTTCCAATTCTGACTTTCTTATTTTCCATTGGCGTAAACTCTTAGAAAAGATTTTTGTCATATGTCATGTGATTTGTACAACCACTATCAATCATCCATAAATCAGATTTTTTGGTTGCATAGTAGGTCACAATAAATAAGTGGTGTTCTTATGTGGTGATGACTTGGGCAACTGTTTCAGCTTATTGAAATTTGTTTTTGCAAATTACTACCTCATGACAAAGTTGTTTGTAAATCTTGCACTGTGAGTCTGGTCTCTTCCAATCTTTATATGGAGGATGTTCATTTTTGCCATAGTGCTGAGAAGGTGGGTAATTCTTCAAGTATTTACCCTTGCTTTGAGTTTTGTGACTAACTAATAATGTTCCTTCAACCATGTCATCTTGCCTCATAAGCCTCCTTTGCTATTGTGCCTGTAATGTATTTAATAATTCTGCCAAGGTAATCTTGGACAAATCTTTTGTATTTTTCATGATTGTTATAGATACTTCATATCTTTTAGGCACAGTAACAAGAATTTTTTCAATAATTTTTGAATCTTTAAATTTAGTGCCAAGCAATCTTACCTTATTAACAATGCCTAGAAGTCGATCAGAGTACTTTTTGATGGTCTTAGATTCCTTCATTTTTTGCAATTCGAATTCCCATATCAAATTCAACATCTTCATGCCCCATATATTTTTTTTATCTCTTATGTATTCTTCCTTTAGATAATCTCAAATTTCTTTTGCTTATTTGAGAGCCATAACTCTCATGAAAATTGTTGCAGACACACCAGTAAACAAAGTTGCTTTAACTTTTGATTTTCTTATTTTGTTTTCTTTTCGCTATTAGATCTGGGACACCGTGGGATTATCAGGCAAAAGAAGAACCTTATAATCCTATTCACGGCCTCCTAAAGATCTAAAACCTCAAGATAAGTCTCCATTTATACTTCCCAGAGATGATAATTTTCACCAACAAAAAAGGGAGGGGCAACTTGAGAAAAATTATTTTCAAAATTCATCTCACGGGTCCCTCAAGAAAATGGCTCGGATACTAATTGTTGATTTTTTTAACAAAGAAACTAAGAAAATAACTGAGAACAAACTTCGAGAGAAAAAAATACTACAAGTGTTGTCAAAGGAAATTGTTTTATTGATAATTCATAGACATAAATTTGTAGTTATAAATATAAGTAAACAAAGAAAAGTATGCAAACTAATCTTACAAATAAAATTTAAATAAAATCAACGAAGCTAAACCTAAATTCTAGCAATATTGGACTCTAGTAAAATAATTTTAAAATCCTAAAACTTAGCTACTGAATTTCTATAAAAAAAATCTTTTAAAGAAAATATAGCTAGTTATTTTATTTCTACAATATCCTGAGACATATCTTCAACATCATGCAATACATTGCATCGCATCATTGGATTGGTTTACTATCTATAATTCCCATTATTCATGATTCTAGTATATTGTTACTTAACATTTTGATGTAGGTGATAGGATTCTTCGTTATTACATACTTGTTCGAATTCTCTTACCTAGTTTGTTGAACCTACTAGGTACATTTTGGTGTACTCAACCCTACCCTGTTTTCTTCCTGCAGCTCGAGCACAAGGACCCACACAAGGTAGTTGATTCACTCTTTATTGGACTTTTCTACATCCATCCTTATCCTATAGGTGAACCTCAGACTTCGAGTCGTGGTGGATCTTTGAGACTCTCTTTATTGCTTTCTTTCAGACTATGCATCATATATTACGATACAATATTATATTAGTTTTTGAGACAGTTGTATTTACTCTTCAGTACCATTTTAGATACTCTTGTACTCATGACTCTAGTTTTTGGATGCTCTTTTATATCTTTTGATTTTTCTTCTGCTCTATTTATCTTTCTTAAGTTGCGATCCACTATGGGTCTTGACAATTAGGGGGTTTGAGTTGTGCAGAATTGTTATTGTGGTTGATTCTGCACATCTTAATGGAGCTTATAAGAGAACGTTTGTATCAGCAAGCTGTCACGACCCAAACGGACTCATTACTAAAACGCCTCTTAATTTCAAACCCGACAATAAAAGTACACTAGAAGGAGAAAACTCCAACAAATAAATAGTCACCACATAAAATAATATTCCAAAACCTTGTATCACGAGTGTAAAGAGCATCTAATACATAAACTAGTAAAATAAGTATATCTCAGTCTTCTAATAGAAATAAAGACTAAACAACTAAGATAGAGTCCAATGACAATTCGAAGCTCTAGGTCTCACCACTAGATCTTGTATGAACCAATTACATGAGCAATTCAACTACCACATCGATAATCCTGATGAGAACTTGCAGGGGAGAAAGAAGTAGGGGTGAGTATACATAAGATGTACTCAGTAGGTTTAACTGACTGGAATAAAAAATTGAATAAACTATGAAATAATCTAGGAATGCTTCCACCTGTAATAGGAAAATTAGTTCGACATTGGTGCCGCCAATTTATATAGAACGACGCGAATAAAGTAAAGATATAATCTGAATTAAGTCAATCAAAAAAAACAAACAGTAATACAATGGGATGTATGTAATAAAATGCAAGGTGGAATCAAGACTGGCACACAACGTGTCGTATACACCACCGTCGAGCTAAGGCTCAATAGACTAAGAGGACCTATGGGGATCTCGTAGGCATATACTTCAATCACAATATATCAACTACCTTGACACCTAGCTTGTGGTCAATGTTTCATTAAAAGAATCTCAATATATTAACTATCTTACCACGTAACTCGTGTTCAAGGACTCATGATAAGAATCACAATGTATTAGCTGTTTTGCAACCTAACTCATGGTCAAAGGTTTTAAAAAGTAGTTTCATAATTCACAATTTCTCAATATATCATGACGTGTAGTATGATGGTGCATGCAATCGAGACATAATAATAAAAGCAACATTTCTCTTAATAAGCACAATAAATGTCAAAATTATCAAAGTTTAATAATTATAATATTCACCATTTTTTCTACATTTTGGGATACAATTCTCTTTAGCATACTTCAGCATATTTGAGGAATTTTCTTTTTTCAGGTAAACAATGATCCTCAATATCATATCACAATTAGCATAGACAATTAAAGCTTTCACACTAGCATCACAATAAGAATTTTCAAGACAACACATGATATGATCCCAACCCATGGATTATAACATACGAATATTCAACAACTCAATCCCAATCTCAATGAAGGATAAGCAAACCTACCTCAATGCCGGAACCACATAAATGGTTTATATATAGTTGCTATGTAACAAAAAGACATGCTTGTAATTCTTTATAAGACAATAAAAAAATAGAATTAGTTAATAATTTGTTCTTATGAGTACGCTATTATAAACAACACTTTTTTTTATTAAATATGTAAAAATAGTATGGTTATTATTGTTTGAAATAAGGTTCAATCTCTAGATTTTGTATTTTATAAAATTGTTGTAATATTATAATAAACATGTAGTTTGTTACAACATATAAATATAAATATGTCATATGCATATGGTGAAATATAAAAGTGGTAAAAATGATGTATAAATTTTGTAGCAGTGTTGTGGAAAACTTCATAGAACTGTATATTAATACCTATTATTTGTAAGATACTTATAACATAATGTTAACAGTATAGGAATAGAAAAACATTTACATTGAATTCATTGATACCTTACCACCATATACCCTCCCTTTCTAATACAGTTAGGAAGCGCTATACTTAACAGTATAGGAATAGAAACAGTATAGGAATAGAAAAACATTTACATTGAATTCTTGACACCTTACCACTATTTACTCCCCATTTCTAAAAACAATTATGAAACATTAGTATTGGGATAACATGGACATGAAATTCTCCTCTATCGATGCCACCCCAAATTTTCTTTCTCATTAATGCCTTAGTTCTATAACCAACAAATTTAAGGGGGGAAAAAGAAAATTGTGACACATTTATTTTCCGCTTACTCGTATAATTGTGAGACAATGTGTAGTGCACCTACTTTTTTTGTCTTTTGTTAAGTAATTGACAAATAACCACACTAATGCAGCAAGTGCCATTTCTTAAAGCAATGGTATGTTTGTTGAGAGTGGAAATGTTTTCCCATAAAACATGGTGGTAATACTAAGCAAAAGGTTCCTCTGCCCAAAATGAAATATACACATCACAAGGAGTCGAATGACACCCATTTAAAATTTATGAAAAGGATATTTGATAAAAATAAGAAGTCATCTAAATGACGTAACAGGTCATTACGTAATCCACCACTAAAAATCTTGTTCATACTTGAACATAGGATATATGAAAGTACTTGCAGGTTCAAGGAGATGCGAGTATTTAGCACGCATATTGGACTTTGTTTCCCAATTTGCCTCTTCAATAGGTTGATGGCGCCACTGAACCTTAACTGAAGCAATCTCCTTGGTCTTAAGTATACAAACCTGTTTATCTAGAATGGCCATTGGCTCCTCCTCATAGTTTAAATATGGACCTAAGTCTATGGTATCATGTGAAATAAAATGGGACACATCCGGTATGTATTTTCGAAACATAGATACATGGAATAGTTGATGAACAACTGACAATCAAGGTGGCAAAGCCAACTCATAAGCCACCTCACCTACTCTCCTCAGAATCTCAAGCGGTGAAATAAACCTTGGGCTAAGCTTGCCCTTCTTTTTGAATCTCATCACACCTTTCATGGGTGATATCTTCAACCACACATGATCGTGTACTATATATTCCAAAGGACGAACTCTCCTATCAGCATAGTTGTTTTGTCGACTCTAGCCTATCAACAGTTAACTCAGGATTAGTCACACCCACTCCATAGCATCTTTGATAAAATTAGTGCCCAATGCATCAATGGAAACTGAATCAAACCACCCAATAGGCAACTGACATCTACGTCTATGCAATGCCTTTGGTGTCATCTTAATACTATAGTGATAAATGTTATTATAAGAAAACTCCACTAAGAGCAAGTTTTGGTCCCATTGAGCACCAAAATCAATCACATAGGCTCTAAACATGTCCTCCAATACCTGAAGAGTCCATTCAGACTATCCATCAGTCTGGGCATGAAACACTAAGCTCATGTCTTACCGTGTACCCTAAGCATGCTGCAACGCCTTCCAAAAGTGGGTGGTGAACACCAAACCTCGATCTGACACTATAGAGATGGACACCCCATGCAACAATCTTACATATATAGATCTTAACTGGCTGATCTGCATTATGGCTAGTCCTTACTGGAATAAAGTGAGTTGATTTGGTCAACCTGTCTGAAATCATCCAAACAGAGTCAAACCTACCTAATGTCACGGGTAATCTAGTCATAAAATACATAGTAATACGCTCCCACTTCCACTCGGGAATGGGCATCCTCTGCATCAAACCTCCTGGCTTTTGATGCTCAAACTTAACCTGCTAGCAATTAAAACACTTAACACAAACTCAACAATGTCCCTTTTCATCCCATACTACCAATAATGTTGCTTCAGGTCATGAAACATTTTTGCCACACCCAGGTGAGTGGAATACTTAGCACAATGAGCATCCTCAAAGATCAAGCGAACCTAATCACTTACCATAGGCACATAAATATGGTTGTTAATCCTTAACACTCCTTCAGAATCAAGAAAAGCTGACTTAGATTCACCCCTCAGCACTTTCCCGAATCACACAATATTTATAATTCTCAAACTAGTTAGCACGATTTTGATCCATTAATGTATACCTAACCTTCAACGAAGGCCAACACACTAAGAGATGGGGGGATGTCAAGTTTGATCAACCTTTTGGCCAAATACTAAACCTCCAAAGCCAAAGACCTCTCCTCCATCCTAAGAAATGCAAAACTACCCATGCTAGAAGTCTTTCAGCTTAAAGCATCATCTACTACATTAGCCTTGCTAGGGTGATAATAAATAAAGATATCATAGTCTTTCAACAACTCTAACCACCTATGTTGCCTCATGTTCAAATAGGCTTAGATAAAATATACTTGAGGCTACAACTGTTTGTGAAGATCTCATAATGCACCCCATATAGACAATGCCTCCACAATTTCAAAAGGAACACCACCACAACTAATTCCAAATCATGAGAAGGGTAGTTTCGCTCGTGGGCCTTCAGCTGTTGTGAAGCATACACTATGACTCTTTCCTTATGCATCAATACTCCATCCAAATTGACACCAAAAGCCTCACAATAAACAACAAAGGATATACCTTCCTTGGGCAATGCTAGAATAAGTGTTGAAGTCAATAACTCCTTAAGCCTTTAGAAGTACGACTCATATTCATCGTCCATAAGAATGTAACTCCCTTCTGAGTTAGTCTTGTCAAAGGAGCTTCGATAGAGGAGAATCCCTAAATAAATCGATGATAATAACCAATTAGCCCAATGAAACTCTGAATCTTAGTCACTGATGTAGGTCTCACCTAATCACAAACTGCTGTAACGTTGGCTGGATCGACCATAATACCATCCTTACTAACCACATGACCCAAGAAAGTCACAGACTTGAGCCAAAATTTGCATATGGAGAACTTACCATACAGCTTCTCCTCACACAATATTTAGAGCACAATCCCCAAGTGATGGACATGGTTTATCTCACTCTTGGAATATACCAAGATGTCGTCAATGAATACAATCACAAAGGAATCCTGGTAAGGTTTGAACACTAGGTTCATCAATTACAGTGGCAGGGGCATTAGTCAACCCAAATGACATAACTACAAACTCATAGTGACCATACCAGGTTCTAAAAGCAGTCTTTGGGATGTCTAACTCCCGAACCCTCAATTAGTGATGCCCCGAACTTGAATTAATTTTAGAGAACATTAAGGCACCCTGAAGTTGACCAATCAATTCATTAAATACGAGGCAAAATACACTTGTTTTTGATGGTCAATTTGTTCAACTGACATTAATTAATACACATTCTCATAGTACCATCCTTCTTCTTTACGAACAACACCTATGCACCCCAAGGTGATACATTAGGCTGAATAAACCACTTCTTCAACAGATCATCTAATTGCTCCTTCAATTTTTTAGCTCTGCAGGAGCCATCCTGTAAGGGGAAATGGATATGGGGTTAGTGCCCGGCTCCAAATCAATGCAAAATCAATAACACGATATGGGAGACCACCCAATAAGTTCCATAGAAATCATGTCTGTGAACTCCTTCACTGCTCTCGTGGTCTCTAAAGAAGATGACTCCTTAGAAATATTGCATACATAAGCCAAATAAGATAAATACTTATGCTTCATCACACGCCGAGCATGAAAATTGGAAATCACCTCCTCAGGATAAGATATAGGGGCGCCTGTCCATACTAATTAAGGTAATATCAAACACACTAAGGTCACAGTAATAGCATAAAAATCAAGGATCGCATGATAATGGGACAACTAGTCCATTCCCCAAATAATATCAAAGTCTATATGTCTAGGCGGATTATCTGAGATTACCACTATACAACCTCGATATATCCTATCCACCACTAAGGATTCACCCACTGGTGTAGAAACATGAATAGGCACATCTAGGGGCTTAGACATAACATCAATATCATTAGTAAAATAATCCGATACATACGAATAGGTAGCCTCAGGGTCAAATATTACTAAAGTTGAACGATGGCAAATGTGAATTATACTTGTAATCACAACATCAGATGCCTCCACCTTTTTTTGTACTGGAACAACATAACATAAACATCACTCACAAATGACCTATGATCTACCACAAGCACCACCTCTAGCTCCACCTCTAGCACCTCCGGTACTACCACTCACACTTTGTGAAGAACATCTAGCTGCAGGGGGATGGTGTAGATTGGCCATCTGTGTCCTTGATGAAAAAGATATAGGAGAATGCCTGGGGAACTCCTTTGATTTATGGCCAAACTCTTCGCATACATAACAACCTCTATGCCCAAACTCTAAGATGGATGTCCTGAAGAACCATTAGGCATCCATGAACCAGAGGAACAATCATAACTAGTCTTGCTAGATCTTAGCCTACCAGTACTATCCGCACCATGAATGGCTGCATGAATTGGTATCCCTGGATAACCTTGAGCGCTCTGCCTTTGAGATTCTCTATCTCTAGGTGCATAACTTCTAAACTGACCTTGACGGCGGGACCTTTTACCACCATCCTGTGTTGCATGTCTGATGCCCTCTATCATCTTAGCATGATTAATGATTCTCTAAAAGGAACCTCCAGATAACATAAGAGAGGCTATGGCCTCTTGGAGACAACTTTCGAACTCCTTCACAAATCGACAAGTCTGCTCAAACTCCATGGGAATACTAAACATGGCTTAGCGGGACAACTTATGGAATCTTGCTTCATACTGGGACACAGTCGATGAAACCTGCTCCAATCTGTGAAATTCATGACAACATCTATCCCAAAGACTATAAGGTATGAACCTCTCAAGAAAGATCTCCGTAAACTGCTCCCCACTCATTATTGGAGCATCAATAGGCCTTCGAGCCATAACTAACTTCCACTACTCTTTGGCCATGACTGTGAACTGATAAGATGTATAAGCTACTCTGTGGGCCTCCAAAATACCCAAATTACACAGTCGATACTCTGTCAAAAAGTCATATGCCCTATCCCCAACTGTACCATTTAATCTGGGGAGAGCTAATCTCATAAATCTTTCAAAGCTCTTCTACTCAGACAAGGACATAGCAGGACTGGCAGAAACTGGTGGGGATGAAAACTTTAGAGGTGTAATAGAAGACATGGAAAATGAACTCGATGTTTTGAATCCCATACAATGTCCCTGAGTTAGCTGTGCAAGACAAAAAGGTATAGAAGGGACTAGGGTACTTAGAAGATCACTAGTAGTAGAGGTACCTTCAAACCTTGCCAACAACTGAGTCAATAGATTTTGTAATATCAGTGTACCCTCTGAGGCTGCATGAGGCTGAATTGGATCCCCACAATACTCCTTATGCTCATAAATTTCGTCAACAATAGGCTCAAGTGAAGTCTATTTGGTTTGACCTCAGGACAGTGTTGCTCCTCTAGCTTGGCCTTAACCTCTAGGTTTTCCACGACCTCTGCCTCACTCTCTAGATCGATCTTGCATAGCAGGTACTGACTCATCCTCAGTATCTCTAACCTAGTCCTCAACATCTAAGCTGAAAAAATAGATTAGAGGAATACAAAACTTGAATATGAACAAATCGCACAAAAGGAATCAATAAAAAGAGGATTTCTCCTAACAAGCATCATGTAGCCTCTCGAAGATAGATATGGACGTCTACGTACTGATCCACGAGACTACTAGACACCTTGCTCTTTTACTCATGAGAACGGTGAACCTAGAGCACTAATACCAAAGTTGTCACAATCCAAAATGGGGTCATGACTAAAAGGCCACTTAATTTCAAACTCGATAATAAAAGTACACAGGAAGGACAAAACCCCAATAGATGAATAGTCACCAGATAAAATAGTATTCGAGAATCTGTTGTCACGAGTGTAAAAAGCATCTAATACATAAAATAGTAAATAAGTACATCTCGGTCTTTGAATATAACTAAAGACCTAAAAACTAAGATAGAGTCCAATGGCAAATCAAAGCCCTAAGTCTCACCACTAGATCTTATATGAACCAATTACATGAGCAATTGAACTACCATGTGGAGAATCCTGATGAGAATCTGCAAGGGGAGAAAGAAGTAAGGGTGAGTACATATAAAATGTACCTAGAATGTTTAACCTACTAGAAATCAGAAATTGAATAAACAATGAAATATCTAAGAACACTTCCACCTTTAACAGGAACAACAGTCAAGAATCAGTGCTACCAATTTTTGTAGAATGGCGCGAATAAAGTAAACATATAATCTTAATTAATCCAATCCAAAGCAACCATAAGTAATAGAGTGATACGATATACAATGAAATGTAAGGTGGAATCAAGAGTTTCGCACACCTTGTCCTATACACCCCCGTCGAGCTAAGGCTCCATAGGCATATGGGACCCATGGGGCTCTTGCAGGCTATAAACCTCAATCACAATACATCAACTATCTTACCACCTAGCTCGCGGTCAAGGACTCATGATAAGAATCTCAATGTATCAACTACCTTGCCACCTAACTTGTGGTCAAGGACTCATGATAAAAATCACAATTTATTAGCCGCCTTGCCACCTAACCCGTGGTCAATGGTTTTAAAAACTAGTTTCGTAATTCAGGATTTCTCAATGTATCATGACATGTAGTATAAGGATGCATGCAATCGAGACATAATTATAAAAGCAATATTTCTCTTAGAAAGCACAATAAATGTCAAAGTTTTCAAAGCTTAGCAATTATAATATTCACACTCATTAATACATATTCGAATACAATTCTCTTTAGAATATTTCACAACATTTTAGTAATTTTCTTTTCTCAGGTAAAGCATGATCCTCAATATAATATCACAATTATCTCCATTTCTCAACATGTCATATCCACAATATCCACAATTTAGAATTCACGTTCTCTCAAAGCAAACACATAGACAATTAAAGCTCTAACGCTAGTATCACAATAAGAATTTCCAACCCAACACATGATACGATCCCAAACCATGGATTATAACATACGAATATTCAATAACTCAATCCCAGTCTCAATGAAGGATAGCCAAACCTACCTCAATGCTGGTACTACATAAATTGTATATATATAGTCATTGTATAAACAAAAAGACATGCTTATTATTCTTTATAAGATAATTAAAAAATAAAATTAGTTAATTTTTTTTACATAATTTTTTCTTATGTATATGTTATTATAAACAACACTTGTGTTTGATATATTTGTAAAAGTAGTAAGGTTTTGGTAGTCCGAAATAAGGTTCAATCTCTAGATTATGTGTTTTTATAAAATTGTTGTAATATTATAATGAACATCTGTAGTTTGTTACAGCATGTAAATATAAATATGTCGTATGCATAAAGTGAAATATAAAAGTGGTAAAAATGATGTATATAAATTTTGTAGTAATGTTGTGGAAAACTTCAAATAAGCATATATCAATAAATATTATTTGTAAGATACTTACAGTATAATATTAATAGTATAGGAATAGAAAAACATTTACATTGAATTCCTTGACCCCATTACCACTATATACTACCCATTTCTAAATACAATTATGAAGCTTTAGTATTGGGATTGCTTGGACACGAAATTCTCCTCAGTTGATGCCACCCCAAATTTTCTTTATCATTAATGCCTTAGTACTAAAACCAAAGTATTAAAGGGGAAAAGAAAGTGTTGACACAGTCATGGTGCATTTACTTGTATAATTGTGAGACAAGGTGTAGTGCACCTACTTTTTTAATCTTTTATTAAGTAATTGACAAATGACCACACTGATTCAGCAAGTTGCTCTACTTAAAGTAATGGTATGTTTGTTGACAGTGGAAATGTTTTTCCAAAAAACAAAGTACACTGTCTTGTAATATTAAGCAAAAAGTTCCTTTGTCAAGAATGAAATATACATATCACAAGGAGTCCAATGATACCCATTTAAAATTTACAAGGAGGATATTTGATAAAAATAAGAAGTCATCAAAATCACCTAAAGGGTCATTATACAAGCACATTTGATGGGGTAGGTAATTTATTTTGTTATTGATTTTTGTGCTTAACTTAATAATATGTGAATCTAAAAACTGTCAATATATTTGTTATGGAAACTGACTAATTTGGTTGCATACTGCCATTGGCTTATGGAGCCGTGGACACTGAAAATGATTGTTCTTGGATATGATTCTTTCAAAAATTCAAAAATGCATTTGGCAAGCAGAAAAAATGTATGTTGTAGCAAATAGAAGTAAAGGTATCATGAAGAGTGTAAATGTAGTGTTTCAAACTGTTCCTCATTATGCATGTATATGACATATTTGGAAGAATATTTGTACAAACCTCAAAAAGAGTAGGACAATACTGAGTGATTTATTCTACTCCATGGAAAAGACGTATAGAAATGAGGATATTGATATATTGATGGCTGAAGTGGATAGGGCTGATCACAGGGTAAAGGAGTATCTTTAGAATGCAAGGCATGAAAAGTGGTCAAGAGTTCATGCAACAGTAAAAAAAGGGAAGAATGATGACATCTAACATAGTTGAATGTATCAATAGGTTCCTTGTTGAGGCACGACAACTAGTTATATTTGACTTTTTTTAATAAGCTAGAATTTTATTTGGCACATAAGACTGTAAAAATAGGAAAATTGCCTCATATGCAAAGGAGATATTAAGAAGAAGATTGAAGAGATTTGGATTCTAAATGCATCCAAATGTTCATGAATAAAGGTATGTATCATTTTATAAATTATTGTGATAAATGTAAAGTAGAATTGATTATTTACAATTTTTTGTAGGTTGTTGTATCCTTGGAATTTATTCTTTTAAGTTTACGATGAGGGAAGAAGATATATAGTTTGTCTTTAAAGGAAAACATGCAACTGTGGAAGATTCAAACTAGACAAGATACCTTGTGCATATGTTGTTGCTGTTTTAAAAAGTAAGAATGTTATAGATATGCATCCTACTGCTCATATTACTACAAATTAGATGCATTAGCAAAGACATATGAAGTTCTAATGATTCCAATGCCAGATAGAGAAGATTGATCTGTTATAGATAATGTTTTAGATGATGTAGTATTGCTGCCTAGATTTAAGCGAATGACTGGCCATCCAAGGAAAAGAAGAAAGAAAATTCTGATGAAAAGATATCTTCAAATACTGTTCTGGGCATTGTGGACCAAAATGTCACAATCGATGAACTTGTACTTTGTTTTCCAACAAAAAGTGATCAATTTAAAAATCATTTGTTTGTGATTTTTTAATTATTCTATTGAATCTTAGTTAATTATATATTCAATATTGAAAAAAGTACTAAACTTTAAAATTAAGGACATGCGTCATTTTCTATGATTCATTGCAAGAAACATATTTACATAGACCTAATGCAATGCATCATGGAACAAGACTAATAGTATAATCATGTTACATTGGTGTATAAAATTATATGATACACCCTACTTATTAAAATTTATTTATATCTAATACACTTGATATATTAATGTTGTTAAAACTCAATCACCTGAATCAAGTATTATTTTGGATGATTCATTACAGGAAAATAACTTTACACAGACCTCTTACATTGAATCTATCATGACCCGGTCCTAGGGCTTACGAGTGATATGGAAAATGAGAACCCAAGAGTACCCAAACAAGCCTCATAGTATTCATATTCACATCATCTGTTCGGATGATCAATCAAAAAGTACGCACATAAGTCTAAGGGATGGAAGGAGACGACTCACACTATGGGGATGTTATAGGGAATGAGACAAACATGTACTCACAAAGCACGTAGCAATACATTCTAAGGGGCAAGTAAGTATGACTCATGCTATGGGGGAAATTCGGGGCTTAGGATCTTTCACAACTTAACATAGAAACATTTCATAAATTTGCAACTGTTAGACCCCGTAATTATTTAGCTAAGGATAGCTATGCAATTGGGAAATTTCGTTGTGGATGCTGGGTAATTTAAACTTAAGTATATTCCCGGTGTTTGATTAGAGCTTTAAGTAAATATGGTGGGTATAATTAAATTGATGTCGGAAGTCCTTAATTGGAACAAAATAGAAAAGTTTGGGACCAAATTGGTCAATAGGCAAAGAGGGATCCCTTATGATGATATTTTAGAAAGTTCAACTTCTATAAATACCCTCTCCTTGTCTTTAAATAAGAGCATAATATATGTTCTTGTACACTTAGCCAAAAAAGAGACAAGAGAGTAAGAAGAGAAGAAGAAGAAGAGAAGAGGAGGAAGAAGAAGAGAGGAATCTTGTTTTGTGTTTATCTTAGTTAGTGAGATGGTTGAGTGTGAATTGAAGTGTTGGGGTATTTTGCGGGAAATATTGGTAAGTGATAATTATACATATATATATGTGTGTATACCGTAGGACGTCTAGTATATGCATATAATCATGGTTGAGTGAAAATTTAACTAAAGGGAGGTGATTTGGGAGGTGAAATTAGGGAAAGCACCCGAAAAATACAGTGATGGTGCTCTCAGGTTGCTAAAGTGATTTTAGCATAATTTGCTTTTTTTTCGACTTCTCGATAAATTTTCGCTTCTATGGTGTTATATTGAGGTTCCTAAGAATCGTAGTACCTTTGGTTTGGTGAGAAAACGTTTGGAAATCCGTAGGCGAAGAATCGAAGTTGGGAACTTGTTGGAACAGTATATCCCATTCTAACTTCTATGGGATTAGTGAAGGCCATGGGGGTGTCGAGGAGGTTATAAATATCATGTAAAC
>JAOTQR010044425.1:0-15081 GCA_025774065.1 Solanum ossicruentum
GAGCCATTTTGCTTTATTCCATCATACTCCAAGGCCAAAAAATAGTCAATCTTTGGCTCCATACGAGATTGATGGAACATTTCAACAATTTCATCATATATGAAAAATCAACATGGACTTCTCAATTTGAACATGAACATATGCAATGACATGGGCCCTAACTTAAGACCTGAGACTTGTATAGACTGGAAAAGGTAAGGATATCACTTTTGCATGTCCGCTTCGGCCTCCCAAGTAGCACTGTCTACTTGTTGATTCCTCCAAAGGACCTTAACGGAAGCCATCTCTTTTTTTCTCAATCTCTTCACTTGCCTATCCTAGATCTAAACTAGAACCTCTTCATATGTCAAATTATCCTCAACAACACCCACATAATCAAGAGTTACAATGGCATTCGGATCAACCACACATTTCCTCAACATGGACACATGGAACACTGGATGCACCAATTCCATCTACTAGGCAACCTCAACTCATAAGCTACCTTTCCAACCTTCCTCATAAGCTCCTAAGGACCAATATATCTTGGGCTTAACCTGCCCTTCTTACCGAAACAAACCACACCTTTCATGGGTGAAACCTTTAGGTAGACCCAATCACCAACCTTGAATTCGAGTTATCTTCTTCTCACATCACATAGGACTTTTGGAGACTTTAGGCCTTCTTCAACCTTTCTTTAATTATCCTTATCTTCTCAAGAGCCTCCATAACCAGATCTAGTCCCAACAAAGCTACCTCACCGACCTCATACCAGTCAACAGGTGATCTACAACATCTCCCATAGAGAGCCTCAAATGGATTCATACTATAACACCCCACACCTTACAGTACTAGTACAATGCAAATGAAACATAATATGATTTGGTCAAATTAGCGTCCATTTTTAAAAGTGCTCAAATTTCATGTTATAGGGAGATATATGCGTCTAACGCTTAAGAGGGTCGAGTGTATACATGTTTTGTGTCAAATTAAAGAGATCACGGCCTTAAATGAAGTGAGAGAATTGAGGTGTTTGTAAGACTTAATATGCTAGCAGGTGAGTCACCTACTTATTTGACTTAAATTTGCCAGCTAAACATAGATGAGGCTCGACATCAAATTAGTCCAAATTCGATTATGAATAAAGTTCATGTTAAGGGTGTAAATTTGGCCCATGTTTTAGCATCACCCATATACTATATTTTTATACCAAGAAGGATATTAAAAAGGGCCCAAGTACATCACAACCTACTTGACCATTTGGGCCAAAAATTAAGAGAAAGTTGCAAAGTAGGCAGTCCAAGCCCATCAACTTGGAGACTCATTTAGGCCCAAGTGTAATGGCCAAGCTGCTGGATAACTAGCTTGATAATATGTGTATTAAGTGGCCAAAATTTCAAAATAAAGGTGGCCAAATTATTCCTATAAAAGGGGTTATAAGCAGCAAAATTTATTCACTCTTAGACTTGAAAAAAAATTCAGCTTTCTCAAAACTTTGGTGTTTTTCTTTGTTGACCTAGAAAGAAGCTACAAGGGGACTTATAGGGATCTAGGAAAATCCCTACACCTTGAAAATAGTGGTAAGTAAGCTTACATATGTGTTTCGTTTGGTTCTCTTATAAAAAGCAAGAAGTATATGCTAGTATGTTATACTGGAAATTTGGGACAGCATGTGTTTAAAAAGTTGTTGCATACTTGCCTTTTGTTTTTGTGACTCCTATATGATTTGTGGGATGTATTATGAAGATATATTAATGTAATTGATATGGTTTGAGGATAAATATTACCCTAAGGTTGCTGCCCTGATTTTGGTTTCATTTAACAAACGTGTTTTATTGTGTTATCTTAAGTGTAACGTTGATTGGAACTTGTGGGTTGTTGGATTAAAGGTTATTGTCCCACGTAATTCATGAATTCTTAGGTGAGGTTCTAAGACTGTTTTAGTATTGTTTGTATGTGTAAATGTTGTGGAACAATTTGGTTAGAGTTAGAATAGGTTTGGAGTTGTCGACGTTGAGATGTAGCGAAGAGAGGTAGTGTTATGCTGTCCATTTATAGGTTGTGTAGAATTGTTATGTGTTCTGCTTTGTGGGTGGTTGTAAGACTATTTTGGAACTAAACTAGGTTGCACATGATGTGTACATGTGAATGTGCTTTAGAAAATACGATTAGGGGTGTAAAGGTTGAAAGAATATACTCGGGTTTATAGATACCCGCTTGCTATACGTGTATTATTTTGTTATGTGATTGGGCTGCCATGATGTATTTATTGGCTGCTAATGCTAGTTTTATTACCTACTATGTTGTAGATAAATATTTGGGGGAAGGGAAGGTTATCTTGAGGTAATAGCTAGGTCATGCAGCGAGGTATGTAAGGCAACTTGATTCCGTATTATTTGGCATGAAACATAGATCCTTCCTTGGCACATAAAGGCATCTACCAACTCTGACACAATTACCAACTTTGTCTACACTCTTGCACATGTTCATATCCTCCCATACATAGTCACCTTCAAATATGAATACATACGTGGATACCAAGCCATATGGGTCCTTGTTGCTAAATAAATTTCATAAGTTGTCTCATTTCACATGCATTCCATTATTTGTTTAACAAACTCTTTTCATTGTCATATTGTCTTGTATGATTATCTACATGTCATTTGCTACATCTACAGTACTACAACTCAAATATTGTGACCACCAAAAGAATCATCTCAAAGGTAATTGAAAGATAAAGTATATTGTTTATTGATAGGTGGTAGCCCGGGGGGTGGAAGAATCACCTAGCCAGGGACGATCCTATCATGGGTGGTAGCCGAGGGGTTAAGGAAGAACCTAGCCAGGGACGATCCCAATAAATTGTTTATTGATGGGTGGTAGCCCGAAGGGCGGAGCATCACCTAGCCAGGGACGATCCTATTATAGGTGGTAGGCTGAGGGGTTAAGGAAGAACCTAGCCAGGGACGATCCCCATACAGTTTTACCATTGATCAGTTGGTCATTTATATTACAACTGTGCACAGATTATACAGTAAAGTTGAAGTGATATAAAGAATATAAAGTACATGATTCCAAAGTTTGGCCAAAGGTGGTCTCTAATCTTGCACCAGTGCATGGTTTCATTTGAGTTATTACTTCACATACAGTATATTCTGCCTTACATATTCAGTACATTATCTCGTACTGACGTCCCTTACGGGGAACTTGCATTTCATGCTGCAAGTACAGGTGCTAGTAGATCTTCCCTGTAGGAATACAGGATATCCAGCTGCTGATACCAAGTTCCAAGTTGCTCCGAAGCTTTGAGCGTGTCTAGAGCTTATATGTGTATATTATACAGTTAGTTAAGGCGAGGCCTGTCCCGACCCTTATCAGATACTTTTTCTTATCTAGAGGCTTTTTAGACTATGTAACTTAAAGTGTGGTCATGTCTCGTACTTTAAACACTGTGGCCCCAATGGCCTAGCCATATTCATTTCCTTTTGGCTTGTTATCACTATTTATCTGCTTAAAGGCATGTCAAAGTTAGAAATATCTTATAATATGTATAGAAAGCGCATAGATACAG
Source organism: Solanum ossicruentum (assembly GCA_025774065.1). Lineage (NCBI taxonomy): Eukaryota > Viridiplantae > Streptophyta > Magnoliopsida > Solanales > Solanaceae > Solanum > Solanum ossicruentum. Next base: position 3,551 of record JAOTQR010044425.1, read on the forward strand.
GTTGATTCTCCCGAGCCTTATCGGTAGTGGGTGCCAGTCTGCCCTAACGGTAATTTGGGCCGTGACAGAAGTGGTATCAAAGCAGGTTGTCCTAGGGAGTCTACAAAGTCATGTCTATGTAGAGTCTTGTGTATCGATGTTTTGTGCACCACATTTATAAGCAGGAGACTATGTGGCATTTAGGAGTTGATACTTTCTTTTCATTTATTAGATAGTGCCATAGAGCTAAGTACAATAGGTAGATTATGTTTAACCCCTAAATTATTTTGTACAGCAAGCATGCCAGAAACCAGGAAGAACAAAGGTAAAGGGAAGGGAATAGAAGTGGTGGTTGGTATACCCAGCCAGGTGAGACAACAAGATGAGGTTCAAGAGGAGTCTTTATCACAGACATCTCTAACTCCTCTAGCTCCTGATGAACCGGGAAGTATTGAAATTCCAGTAGAACCACCGGTCGATGCTACAGTGCAGGATCGAAGAAATGCAGTCCAACTATTGACTCGTATAGTTGTTGGCTAAGGTCAAAGGCAGGAAGGTCCAGTTATTAGTACCGGTGGTATGAATAGGGTAGCTGGTACAAGTATCCGTGATTTTCTTAATTTGGACCCCCAAGCCTTCACTGGGTCAGATCCTAATGAAGAACCCCGGGAATTTATTGATCAGATTCAGCGTACTTAAGATATTATGCACGTATGTGGTACAGAAGTTGTCAAGTTAGCGACATATAGGTTGAAGGGTGTGGCTATATTGTGGTATGAAGCTTCGAAGCAATCTAATGGTATAGATGCATCTCCAACTACCTGGGAAGAGTTCAGAGAGGCACTTTTTGACCATTACTTGCCATTAGAGATCTGAGAGGCTTGTGCATATCAGTTCCTGAACCTCCACCAAGGGAATATAAGTGTGAGGGATTATGGCCTTCAATTTAATTCCTTGGCCAGGTATGCTCCTAATATAGTTGCTACTATGGCAGATAGAGTTCATTGATATATGGATAGATTGGATATGTATCTAGTCAGAGATTGTACCATTGCTTCCTTGAACAAAGATATGGACATAGCAAGAATGCAGGCTTTTTCATAGAAATTAGAGGGTCAGAGGCAGAGGAGAACGACACAATAGTTGGAGAGGGGGCAAGCCAAAATAGCCAGATCTACAGGGTAGTTCACGCCACCCCAAGGTAAGCTTAGGCCTCGGTTTTCTAATAGACCACCTAACCATCATCCTCCTACTCTGCAGTCAGTTCTCCACTGTAATTTCAAGGGTCTCGAAGTAATCAGTTTGGTCAACAAGGTGAAGGGTCAGGTGCCCAGACAATGGATTATTTGCTAGGACAACTAATGACTCCTAGGCAGCCTTGTAAATAGTATGGAAGGAGTCATCCAGGTATATGTCGTGTTGGGATAGATGTTTGTTATAAGTGTGGTGCGCCAGGGCACATGATGAGAGATTGTCTGAGGAGCCGCATGGGTGATATAGTACAATCTACTGGATCAACTGTTGCATCATCATCATTAGTTCCCCCATTAGCTAGGGTACAACAGGCACCTATGGGCCGTGGTAGAGGTGTTAGAGGGGCAGCTAGCTCTAGGGGGGTCTAGAATTGCTCTTATTCTCTAGGGAGTCAGCAAAATTTGGAAGCTTCGCCTGATGTGGTCACAGGTACATTGTCCATCTTTTCACATAATGTATACTCATTAATTGACCCTGGTTCTACACTATCATACATCACTCTAGTAGATGCTGGAAAGCTTAAGAGAACACCCAAATTATTGAGCAAACCATTTGAAGTGTCTACACCAACTGGTGAATCTATTATGGCTAGAAGGGTTTATTATGACTGTGTAGTAATTGTTTGTGATCGTGACACATTGGTTGAGCTAATTGAGTTAGAAATGGTGGAATTTGATGTTACAATATGTATAGATTGGTTATCTTCTTATTATGCCACCGTGGATTGCCGAACTAAGAGAGTGTACTTCCATTTTTCAAATGAGGCAGTTATTGAATGGGAAGGCAATGTTGGGGCGCCAAAGGGTAAGTTTATCTCTTATTTTAAGGCAAGAAAGATGATATCCAAGGGGTATATATGTCATCTAGATAGAGTGATGGATATGGAGGCAGAATCACCAACTCTTCAGTCAGTTCCAATAGTGAATGAATTTGTCGATGTTTTGCCTGAAGAACTCCCAGGCTTACCTCCTGAATGAGAACTAGATTTTAGTATTGACTTACTTCCAGGCACTCAACCTATTTTTATCCCTCCATATAGAATGGCCCTAGTAGAATTGCGAAAATTAAAAGAGCAACTAAAAGACTTATTAGAGAAGGGTTTTATAAGACCTAGTGTGTCCCCATGAGGTGCACCAGTTCTATTTGTACGTAAAAAGGATGGCACCTTAAGGATATTTACCAACTATCGAAAATTGAATAGGGTGACAATTAAGAATAAATATCCCCTCCCCAGGATTGATGATTTATTTGATTAGTTACAGGGTGCCAAGTGTTTTTCGAAAATTGATTTGAGATCAGGTTATCACCAAGTAAGGGTGAAGGAGAAAGATATACCTAAGACTGCTTTTAAAACGCGCTATGGTCACTTTGAATTTCTTGTTATGTCCTTTGGGCTAACGAATGCACCAACAATTTTTATGGATCCGATGAACAGGGTATTCAAGCTATTTTTGGATGTGTTTGTGATAGTGTTTATGGATGACATTTTGGTATATTCAAGATCAGAAGAGGACCATGCACATCACTTGCGATAGGTGTTACAAACTCTTTGTGATCGACAGTTGTATGCCAAGTTTTCTGAATGTGAAATTTGGCTAAAATCAGTAGCACTCTTGAGTCATATTATGTCTGATGAGGGAATAAGGGTTGATTCACAAAAGATAGAAGTTGTGAAAGATTGGCCAAGACCAACAACACCCACGGAAGTTCAGAGCTTCCTAGGCTTGGCAGGTTATTACAGGAGGTTTGTTGAAGGTTTTTCTTCCATTTCTACACCCATAACAAAGATAACACATAAGGCAACCAAGTTCCAATGGAATGATGCATGTGAAAGGAGCTTCCAGGAGCTGAAAAATAAGCTAACTTATGCGCCTGTGTTAGTACTTCCGGAAGGCACTGAGGGGTATGTAGTGTATTACGATGCTTCAGGAGTTGGCTTAGGGTGTGTACTGACACAATATGATAGGGTAATTGCTTATGCATCTAGACAGCTACGACCACATGAGAAAAACTATCCAACACATGACCTTGAGCGACCAACAGTTGTGTTTGCTTTGAAAATATGGTGCCACTATTTGTATGGGGTTCACGTTGACATATATACTAACCATAAGATCCAACAGTACATCTTTAAGCAGAAATACCTAAACTTAAGACAGAGGAGGTGGCTAGAGCTAATAAAGGATTACGACGTTAATATACTATACCATCCGGGGAACGCAAATGTGGCCTAGACTCTGAGTCGTAAGGCAATCATAAACACTAATGATCCAGCTGTGACGAGTCATGGAATGGCTAAGGATCTACATCAGCTAGCTAGTTTGGGAGTTCGCCTTCTTGAAACTTCAAAGGAAGGGGTTATTGTGCATAATGCTGCGGAGTCTTCATTGGTAATGGAGGTGAAAGAAAAATAGTTCGAGGATCCTGTTCTACGACAGCTTAAGGAAAAGGTGAGTCAAGGTATGGTAAAAGGCTTTGACCTTGCACAGAATGGAGTACTTACTGCCAAAATAGATTATGTGTGCTTGATATTAATGGGTTAAGAAAGAGGATAATGGAAGAAGCCTATCATTCCCAATATTCCATCCATCCAGGATCAACTAAGATGTAACATGACCTAAAGGGAACGTTTTGGTTGGGAGGCATGAAAAAGGACCTTGCAGAATTCATAGCTCAATGTCCAAATTACCAACAGGTGAAAGTAAAACACCAAAAGCCAGGAGGATATATGCAGTGTATAGAACTTCCAACATGGAAGTGGGATATGATCAATATGGATTTTGTTACAGGTTTGCATCGCTCATTTCAGAAGTTTGGCTCCATATGGGTAATAGTTGGCAGACTTACAAAGTCAGTACACTTCTTGCCAGTTAGGAGTGATTATACAGCTGAAGAGTATGCCAAGCTATACCTAAAAGAGATAGTTAGGCTACACAAAGCCCCAATCTCTATTACATCAGACCGAGGAGCTCAATTTACTACAAAGTTTTGGAAGTCCTTCCAAAGGAGTTTAGGGACATAAGTGAATTTGAGTATAGCATTCCACCCCAAAACAGACGTTCAAGCAGAATGCACTATTTAGACACTTGAAGATATTTTGCGAGCTTATGTATTGGACTTTAAAGGTAGTTGGGTGTACCATTTGCCACTTATTGAACTTGCCTATAATAATAGCTACCACAGGAGTATCAAGATGGCACCTTATGAAGCTTTGTATGGAAGGAAATGTAGGTCACCAATTGGATGGTTTGAAGTGGGTGAAACCACCTAACTTGGGCCAGATCTAATACAACAAGCCATGGAAAAAGTCAAGGTAATACAGCAACGGCTAGAAACAGCCCAAAGTCGTCACAAATTATATGCGGATGCTAGTAGGAGAGGACTGTAATTTTGAGTGGGAGATTGGGTACTTTTAAAGGTGTCTCTAATGAAAGGGATTATGAGATTTGGTAAGAAAGGAAAACTGAGCCCACATTTCATAGGGCCAGATCAGATTATTAAGAGGTTTGGGCAGGTTGCACATGAACAAGAGCTACCCCAAGAGCTTTCAATGGTTCATCCAGTTTTTCACGTCTCAATGCTTCGAAAAGGCATAGGTGATCCATCTCGTATCACTCCTGTTGAGGACATAAAGGTTACAGGAGGTCTCACATATGAAGAGGTGCCTATTGCTATTTTATATCGTCAATTTAAGAAGCTAAGGAATAAAGAAATAGCTTCAGTAAAAGTACTTTAGAGAAACTAGAAAGCAGAAGAAATAACATGGGAGGCCAAGGACACGATGAAATCAAAGTACCCTTACTTATTTGAAGATAAAGAGGATGTCCAACATGAAGAATTGGGACACTAATAGGTACGTGTTATTGAATACTCAGTGTGATTGTCAAAAGTTTATGTAAGTAAAGGTTTAAACTTGGTTAAGCTATCCAATTGTGCTAACATTCGAGGACAAATGTTCCTAGGGGGGGGAGGATGTAACACGCTACACCTTACAGTACTAGTACAATGCAAATGAAAGATGATATGGTTTGGTCAAATTAGTGCCCATTTTTAAAAGTGCTCGAATTTCATGTTATAAGGAGATATATGTGTCTAACGCTTAAGAGGGTCGAGTGTATACATGTTTTGTGTCAAATTGAGGAAATAACAGCCTTAAATAAACTGAGAGGGTTGAGGCGCTTGTAGGACTTAATAAGCTAGTAGGTGAGTCACCTACAAATTTTACTTAAATTTGCTAGCTAAACGTAGATGAGGCTCGACGTCGAACTAGTCCAAATCAGATTATGAACAAATTTTATGTTAAGGGTATAAATTTTGTCCGATATTTTAGCATCACCCATATACTATATTTTCAGCGCAAGAAGGATATTAAAAAGGTACCAAAGACATCACAACCCACTTGACCATTTGGACCCAAAACTAACTAAGAGAAAGTTGGAAAATAGACAGCCCAAGCCCATCAACGTGGAGACCCATTTAGGCCCAAGTGTAATGGCCAAGTTGCTGGATAACCATCTTGATAATGTGTGGTATTAAGTGGTCAAAATTTCAAAATAAAGGCAGCCAAATTAGTCATATAAAAAGGGGTTATAAGCAGCAACATTTATTCACTCTTAGACTTGGAAAAAAAATTCAGCTTTCTCAAAACTTTGGTGTTTTTCTTTCTTGACCTAGTAAGCAGCTACAAAGGGACTTCTAGGGTTCTTGGAGAAGCCCTACACCCTGAAGGTAGTGGTAAGTAAGCTTACAAATGTGTTTAGTATGGTTTTCTTATGAAAAACAAGAAGTGTATGCTAGTATATTGTGCTGGAAATTTGGGACAGCATGTGTTTAGAAAGTTGTTGCATACTTGCCTTTTGTTTTAGGGACTTTTATATGGTTTATTGGTTGTATTATGAAGAGAAATTGATGTCATTCATATGGTTTGAGGTATAAACATTACTCTAAGGTTGCTACCCTAATTTTGGTTTCATTTAACAAATGTGTTTTATTGTGTTATCTTAAGTGTAACGTTGATTAGATCATGTGGGTTGTTGGATGAAAGGTTATTGTCCCACGTACTTCATGACTTCATGGGTGCTATTATAAGGTTGTTTTAGTACTGTTTGTATGTGTAAATGTTTTTGGAACAGTTTGGTTAGAGTTGGAATAGGTTTGGAGTTGTCAAAGTCGAAATGCAGCGAAGGAAGGTAACATTATTCTGTCCATTTATAGGTTGTGTAGAATTGTTATGTGTTGTGCTTTGTGGGCTATTGTAAGACTGTTATGGCACTAAACTAGGCTGCACATGATGTGTGCATGTGAATGTGTGTTAGAAATACAATTAGGGGCATAAAGGTTGAAAGAATAAGCTCGGGTGTATAGATACCCACTTGTTGTCCGTGTATTATTTTGTTATGTGATTGGGCTGCGAAGATATATTTATTGGCTGCTAAAGCTAGTTTTGTCACCTACCATATTGTAGATAAATATTTGGAGGAAGGGAAGGTTATCTTAAGGTAATAACGAGGTCATACAGCGAGGTATGTAAGGCTACATGTTTTCGTATTATTTATCATGAAACATAGATCCTTCCTTGGCACATAAAGGTATCTACCAACTCCAACACAATTATTAACTATGTCTACACTCTTGCACATGTTCATATTCTCCCTTACATAGTCACCTTCAAATATGCATATATACGTGGATACCAAGCCATATGGGTCCTTGTTGCTAAATAAAGTTCACAAGTTGTCTCATTTCACATGCACTCCATTATTTGTGTAACATACTCTTTTCATTGTCATATTGTCTTGTATGATTATCTACATGTCACATGCTACATATACAGTACTATAACTCCAATATTATGACCACCAAAAGAATCATCTCAGAGATAATTAAAAGATAAAGTATATTGTTTATTTATGGGTGATAGCCCGAGGGATGGAAGAATCACCTAGCCAGGGATGATCCTATCATGGGTGGTAGTCTGAGGGGTAAAGGAAGAACCTATCCAGGCACGGTCCCGATATATTATTTATTGATGGGTGGTAGCCCGAGGGATGGAGAATCACCTAGCCAGGGATGATCCTATCACGGGTGGTAGCCCGAGGGGTTAATGAAGAACCTAGTCAGGGATGATCCCGATACAGTTTTACCACTTATTAGTTGGTCATTTGTATTATAGTTGTGCACAGATTATACATTAAAGGTAAAGTGATATAAAGAACATAAAGTACATAATTCCAAAGTATTGCCAAAGGTGGTCTCTAATCTTGCACCAGTGCATGGTTTCATTTGAGTTATTTCTTCAAATACAGTATATCCTGCCTTACATATTTAGTATATTATCTCATACTGACATCCCTTACGGGGGACCTACAATTCATGCTGCAGGTACTGGTGCTAGTAGATCTCCTCAGTAGAAATACAGGATATCCAGTTGCTGCTGCCAAGCTCCAGGTTGCTCCGGGGCTTTGAATGTGTCTAGAGGTTATATGTTTATATTGTATAGTTAGTTGACGCGGGACCTGTCCCGACCTTTATAAGATACTTTTCCCTATCTAGAGGCTTTGTAGACTATGTAAATTAAAGTGTGGTCATGTCTCGTACTTTAAATATCGTGACCCCAACGACATAGTCATATGCATTTCCTTTGGCTTGTTATCACTATCTATCTTCTTAAAGGTATGTCAAAGGTAGAAATATCTTATAATATGTATAGAAAGCGCATAGATACATTTTGGTTCTCCCGAGCCTTATCAGCAGCTGGTGCCAGTCCGCCCTAATGGGACTTTGGGGCGTGACACATACCGATACTAGAATGATAGCTATTATTGTAGGTAAACCCAATCAATGGGAGATGGTCATCCCAACTACCTTTATGCTCCAACATACAATTCCTAAGAATATCCTCAAGTGTTTGGATAGACCTCTTGGCTTGGCCATCCGTTTGATGGTGGAAGGTCATAGAAAGCTTAACTCTAGTACAAACCCACCTTTGGAAAGATCTCCAAAAATGTAAAGTAAATTGTGCCCCACGGTCCGATAAGATGAGCAAAGGAACCCAATGCAATCTTACCAAGTCATGAAAGTATAACCTTGTATAATCTTCATCCCCATATGTGGTCTTAACTGGTAGAAAGTGAGCCAATTTTGTCATCCTATCAACCACAACCCAAATGGAATCAAAACCCTTTCTAGTCTTGGGTAATCCAACCACAAAATCCATGTTTATCTCTTCCCACTTCCAAGTAGGAAGCTCAATGTCTTGGGTTAGACCACCCGGCATTTGATGTTCGATTTTGACTTGTTGACAAGTATTACAAACGGAAATGAATTTGGGAATGTCCCTCTTCAAACCTGCCCACTAATGCACATCCCTCAAGTCTCTACACACTTTGGTGGAACCCGGGTGGATAGCATAAGAAGAGTTAGGGGCCTCATCAAGGATCCTTTCTATCAAACCATCAACATATGGAACACACAACCTACCTTGGTACGTAAGAGCACCACTCCCTCTTGGGAGAAAACCTCCACCTTGCCCTCTTTCACCAAGGCCTTCAACTCTAACAAGGAGGGATCAAGATCTTGTTTTGCCATCACCTCATCAATCAAAGAAGACTTAGAGCCATCAATAATAACCACACCACTATTAGCATCCTCTTCCAACCTAACTCCCAATCTAGCCAACCGATGCACCACCCTAGCAATCTCCTTCAAACTACCATCAACATGAGCTAGGCAACCCATGGACACCCTACTCAAGGCATCTACCACCATATTTGCCTTACCTGGATGATAATACACATATATCATAGTCCTTATGAAGTTCTAACCATCTCCTTTGTCTCAAGTTGAGATCTTTTTTAGTAAAGAAATATTGAAGGCTTTTATCATCGGTGAACACATCAACATGCACCCCATACAAGTAGTGATGCCAAATTTTTAATGCAAACACAGCGGCGGCTAATTCAAGATCATGGGTAGGTAGTTCTTTTCATGGTTTGAGTTGTATAGAAGCATAGGCTGTGAACTTACCATTTTGCATCAACACACAACCCAAACCAACCCCAAAAGCATCACAATATAGAAAAAATCCCTAAAGCCCATCCGCTAGTGACAATATAGGAGTGAACACAAGCTTATCTTTTAAGGTATGGAAGTTCCTCTCATATTCATCCGTCCACCCAAACATAACCATCTTTTGAGTCAATCTTTTCATTGGGGAAGCAATAGAAGAGAACTTATTCACGAACCTCCAATAGTAGCCCGGTTGGCCCAAGAAACTCCTAATATCCGATGAGGTCAATAGTCTAGGCCAATTTCTAATCACATCGGACTTCTTTGGATCCACCTTAATATCATCCCCCGACACCATATGTCCTAGGAAGGCAACCATCCTCAACCAAAATTCACACTTTTCATATTTAGCATACAATTTCTCCTCCCTCAGTCTTTACAACACAACCCTTAATTGAGTCGTATGCTCTTCCTTACCACGAGAATTGATCAAAACGTCATTAATGGAGACCACAACAAAGGAATTAAGGTAGGGTTTAAAGACCCTATTTGTTAGATCCATGAAGATGATCGGCGCATTAGTCAACCCAAAACTCATAATGTCCATATCTAGTCCGAAAGGCTATCTTGGGAATATCACACTCCCTCACCTTCACTTGATGATACCCAGACCGAAGATCAATTTTATAGAAATGGCTAGCCCTTTGCAATTGGTCAAACAAGTCATCAATCCTTGGAAGAAGATACATATTCCTGACGGTGACCCTATTGAGTTGCTAGTAGTCAATACACATCCTAAGGGACCCATCCTTCTTTATCACAAAAAACACCAAAGAACTCTAAGGTGATTGGCTAGGTCTAATAAATCCCTTCTCCAACAAGTCCCTCAATTGTTCCTTTAACTCATTCAACTCCACCGGGGCCATACAGTAAGGAGGAATAGAGATGGGTTGAGTATCGGGGAGAAAGTCTATGCCAAAGTCTATTTCCTTTTCGGGAGAAACATCGAGAGGGTCATTTGGGAAGACATCAAGAAACTCATTTACAACCAGAACAGACTCTATGGGAAGAACTTTAGACTCCAAATCCCTAACCCTCACAAGCTGGTAAAGATACCCCATAGAGATCAATTTACGGGCTTTAATGCACGAGATGAATCTACCCTTGACCACCATATCTTGACTGTCCCACTCGAGGATGGGCTCATTAGGAAATTAGAACTTGACCCTATGGGTTCTACATTCAATAAAAGCATAGTAGGCATTCAACCAATCCATCCGAAGAATGATATCAAAATCCTCCATGCCTAACTCAACAAGATCACAGCGCAAAATTTTATGCACAATGAAAATAGGACAACTTCTATAAACTTTCATAGCCATAATAGATGCACCGATAGGAGTAGACACCTCATATGACTAATGCAACAACTGCGGTCAACATGGAACTTTTGGGCAACAAAGGGGGTAATGAAAGAAAGAGTGGCACCCAGATCAATCAATGCATACACATCAAAGTCAAAGAATTTCAACATACCGATAACAACATCAGGGACTTCATCAACCGCTTGCCTCTCATGCAAAGCATAGAACCGATTGTGCCTTGGGGCCAATGGGACCGTATTAGTACCTTGTTGATGAACCTCCATGACCTTGTTATGATTTCAAAGGAAACTCGTAGCCTTATGCCCCAACTCCCCACAACCATAATAAGTACCGGTATTCTTCAAACATAGGTCACTATGACCCTTACCACACTTCGGACACACATTAATAGGAGCCACACCCCTAACACCTCAGGCTCTCAAATGATCATTTGTAACCCTCTTATCAAATGCATGAGTAGGCCTTTGGCCTTGGTGGAATCGTCCACTCCTTTGGAACTTACCCTCAAAACGGGCCCTCTTGGCCTCATGCCCTCTTCTCTTCCTGAATTTCTCCTCTTCCATTTGCTCGGCATAGGTCATCAACCGTGACATATCCATGTCACTAATCAATATGTCAGACCGGCATTCTTCACTAACCAAGTCAGAAACACCCATCACAAATTTGTTCATCCTAGATCTTGAGTCAGCCACCAAATACGGAGCATACTTAGAGAGTTGGGTAAACTTGAGGACATACTTCCTCACACTCATTGACCCTTGTTTCAACAACAATAACAACATACCCAGTATAATCCCACAAGTGGGGTCTGGGGACGGTAGAATGTACACAGACCTTACCACTACCATAGAAGTAGAGAGGCTATTTCCTGGACACCCTCGTCACAAAACCCGTAAGTAAGAACAA
>JAOTQR010044436.1:0-15080 GCA_025774065.1 Solanum ossicruentum
AATAAAACAGAGGAAACTCTGCCAAAATTTTGGTAGAATTCTAGGCTTCGAGTACAAAGGAAATTGGCTCAGCATGTATTCACGTGCCCCTATCGGGCACTGGTCACGACCCCAGGGAGGGGTGTGACAAAGTGTGCCTGTAAAGGAGAGCTATTAGTGGCTGTTGGAAGAAATGAAAACCAACAAATATATCCAATAGCTTGGGCAGTGGTGGATCAAGAAACCAAACACTCCTGGAGTTGGTTTTTAAGATATTTGATTCAAGATTTGCATCTTGGTGATGGATATGGCATAACCATCATGTCTGATATGCAAAAGATATTTATTTCATCTCATCTCAGTTTCGGTTTCTGTAAATTGAATATTCTGGCTTCCTTACTTACAAGCTTGGTGTATATTTTTTAACTCTTATATTTTTTTTAATTCTGGCTTCATGTACTTACAAGCTTGAAGGTATTTCACCTCACTTCAGTATTTACAAGTTTGATGTATATTTTTGGCACCATTTGTACTCTTTTCTCGTTGTCTTATCTCTCTGGATTTTTTATTTTCATTTCTGAGTAGCCAAACACTAAATTCTGAATTGCTGAGTAGCTAAACACTGAGTATGTACTCTTTTGATTTCTGATTGACAACAGCACTGGCAAGTTTGTGCCTTTTATCTTGTTTGATATTCATGATCAAGGCTGAGTTTTGTTTCTTTCTTGTAGATCTCAATACTCAATATGCCTTTTATCTTCTATGCTATTTTATCAGATTGTATATTCTCATAATTCAGTAGTTATCTCATAATCAGATTGGTTTCCTGGCATGTTTGGTGCTTCCATGAACAATTTCTTTTGGATGTAATCCTAATTTGCACTTGTGTTACTACGCTGCTAGGGACTTGAGTCAGCTGTTACTGACTTACTTCCTTTTGCTGAAAGAAGAATGTGTGCAAGACACATTTTGGCAAACTGGCAAAAGTAATGGAGAAGTGAAGAGAGGAGAAAAGTATTTTGAAGGTGTGCCAAAGCTGATTTTGAGGTAAAACTGAAAGATGAGTTTACATATTTGGGAAAGCTTGGTGATAGAATATGTGAGTCTCTACTTGTCTATAACAAAAATTTTTGGTGTAGAGCTTTATTTAGTGAAACATCCAAGTGTGATATGGTGGAAAACAATATGTGTGAAACATTTAATTCATGGATTGTTGGTCTTAGGCACAAATCTGTGATTAGTATGCTTGAAGATATTAGACACAAAATGATGGATAGGCATAGGGATATGATTAAGTTTGCAAGTACTTGGACTAGTGATATTTCACCTATGGCAAGGCAAGTTTTGGAGGAAACTAAAGAAATTGGTAGGAAGCTAAGGGTGAATTGGAATCATGACATAGGATTTGAGATACAAGAAGGAGAATATAGACATGTAGTTGACAAGGTTAGGCAAAGTTGTATCTGTAGGTTGTGGCAGTTGAGGGATATCCCTTGTCAACATGTAGTTTGTGCTTTATATCACATGGTAAAGAACCAGAAGATTATGTGGACCATTGGTACAGAAAAGATACATTCCTGAAATCTTATAAGTACTTCTTACAGCCTATAACCAATATTGGTATGTGGCCTGAAACCAACAACCCACCAATTGAGCCCCTTGAAGTGAAGCTAATTCTTGGAAGATCATCCAGATGTAGAAGAAAAGATAAAGATGAACCAAGAAAAAAGAAGTGGGGGAAAGCATCAAAGAATGGGAGTCAAAATGACATATTCCAAATGCCATCAAGTTGGGCATAACAAAAGAGGTTGTAAAGTGGTAGGAAACAACATTCCTATTTCATTTTATGATGTTTATTTAATTTAATTTTTTTTCTTGATTAACATGCCACTCTAGAACCTTGCAGTCTACTCCACATCCTTCACAACCCACGGAACAGCCTTCATAACTCACAGGACAGCCTTTGCAGCTCACAGAACAGACTTCACAGTCCACTACACACCAATCAAGCACTAAATATTCAACTGGACAACCTTCACGCTCTACTGCACAACAATCAAGCACTCAATATTCAACTTTTTTGTGTTTGGAAACCTCAAAAGTTACACGAAATAAGAGGAAACAACCAACTGGTGCTACAAATTCAGCTGGAACAAAAAATTTAGCAACTATGAGATTTAGTGTATACATAAATATACAATCCGGAAGACAAGTGATTAATGTAAGTATATTCTTTCATGATTCTTCTATATCTTTATTTATCTATCTTGTTAAATTATATAAACTTATAATGCAGCTTGGAAGAGCAAGTGAAAGAGTGATCTCAAGTGGGTCATTAAAGTATGGATCATAAACAAATGTTGACATTGGATTCAAACCACCTGACTTGAAATGGAAAGGAAAGAATGCTATGACTGGAAACCGACCTAAACTAATGTCACAACGAAAAAAATTGCAAATCAAATCCAAGTGGGTTCCATAAGATTCCAACACTGTTGATTATGTGTTTTCATGGTGAAAAACAAGACAAAAACAATGATGTTGATAAACAACTTATGTATTTTTAATTGCTTGTACAATTGCTTTGATGCCATTATGGTACTTAAACTATGTTATGTTGATATTTTTTGAAGTGATGTTGATCCATGTATAGCATATGTGTAAACTGTTTTGTGATATATATGCTTATTGAAGTGTGACAAACTTGTACAAAATTAAAGCTAAACATTTGTTAAGTTAAATTGATTTGCATTATTTTACGGGAGATAAAAATAACCATCCCTCAAAAACAATTACACAACAATCAAAATAATTTTGAAAAGCAAAATAATTCAAAAAATTAACATACTAACAATTACTACATAAAGGACTCTCTATAAATCCAACATAGTATCACAATGATCAACAAAACTCGATAGTTCCTTCTTATCTTTTTCTTTTCTTCATCATGCTTCTTTAGTCTTTTCTCATAGTTCAGTTTCGACATTCTCGAGCTAATGAAATCGATGGATCCCCGATCCGACCCTCAAAACTTAGAATGACATAGAAACTCACTTTTTCAACAACTAAAGCTTCCTAAAAATGCCAAAACTCATATTTTCAACTTTTAAAACTCAGGATTTCAGCTCCAATAGTACAGATAGTGCAAAATAGGCCCAAAGCAATTTACAAAAAGGTAAAATAATAATTTTAATAGATAAGGTAAAAAATGACTAACCAGATCATTACAGTACTACAATAGTGAGTTGCACGAGAAAGAAACTCGTAAGTTGCATCCCAAGTCCCCATTTCATAGCACACCCTCAAACTATGACATTACGAATAATATCCTTTGCAACAAGATCAATTTCGGGAGTTGTACTTGCTCGAATATAATTCTATAAAGCTGCATAGGTTTCTTATTATCTTGGGTATGAAATCAAAAGATCAAACTCATGAATCAATCACCATTTCATTATCGGATATTTTAGAATTCACCTAACTCAGATCTCATCCAAGTCTCCCCTAGGCTAAAAATTTTCAAGTTACTACTAGAAAATTTTCTGGCCATAATTCTTTCTCCACTGACCTATACATAGTGACAAAAATCGATCGTTTTACTATCCATAAAAATCACATATATTTATGTTATCACATTGCCTTTTTAGTACCCTTATAAAATTATTAAACGTGGGTGAGTGTACATAACATCAACCCCACCATGTCCAATTAATATCCAACATATAATGGGAAAATACTAGGTTCTATACACTTAAAGAGTCAAGAAGTCTACTTGCCTCAACTTAAATCAGCTACTACTTCAAAACTTGAGCGTTAGCTTTTCAATGAGCCTATAAATCAACAAAGTCTATCCAACTATGGAATCACAATAAGAATATAAGAATATTGACATTCAATTCATTAATTTTAAAGATCGAATTATAAATAGTCCAAAAATTCATTTCAAGAAAGTAGTGGTAATACATAATTATGTTACCATAAAGCTTTTCAAAATCAACGGTGAAAACTATTTCAAAAACAGAGTTGAAATCAGTCTATAATCACTAATTTATCAAAAATTCATGTTCTTGAAAAAATCCATAAAATATAATGTTCAAAACCGAGACTTAAAGATTAAGATCATAAAATAATATAATTAGTGAAACAAGAACAATCTAAGTTAAAAATCACTTATCCAATTACTAATATTGAAATCCTCTTTTAAAATCGCCACCTAAAAATTCCCATAACTCAAAAATAAAAAATGAAAAAGAAACCCCAATTTGAAAAATGCTTAAGCCTACCGGAGCCCTTCACGATCGCGGTCAAGGGCCCATGCAATCGTGAAGAGGAAAATTAGTCAACCCTTAAATGATCATCGTGATTGCGATTAAGGGCCATGCAATCACAAAGAGGAGAAGATGACACGCTACATGATCACAGCTAGAGGCTCATAACCGTGAAGAGGGGATCACTGGTACAAAAACACAGGAAACACTGAATGGTACCTTCGAAATACGGAATCAAGGTCTCCTTGACCAAAAATATTTTTAGTCATAACTAAACAAACTTAAGGTCAGAAAAAATCAAAATTCCCTCGAAACTCTCAAAAATAAATCAAAACTCTATAAAAAAATCACCTCCTGAAACTAATAGAAATATCAAGAATCCATTTCGAGCATTTGAACTTTGAATGTTGGTCAAAAACAACTCTTAATCTAAAATAATTCAAACATCCAACTCAAAACCTCAAACCCTTGAATCAATCCTGCATCTAAAATCGACAATACCTCTAGACCAAATTTCATACTCTAAAGACATTGGAACTAATAGAATTCCATTCTAAGATTCATATCTCTTGTTGGTATCAAAAATTAATTTCAAACAACTTAAGCCTTCAAAATTCTCTCAACTTTTTTATAAAATACAAAAATCAAACCCACAAACTGATCAAACATGACTTGGAGCATCCATAGAAAAGGAATAAAATAGTATTTTTTTTTAAAAAATAAAAATAACCTTCCGAGTCTCATGATTATATGTCGTAAATGGAACCAAAGCCGTGGCAAACACTCATAGCTGGACCTCAGAAAGTCAGGAACTCAAGTTTGAGTTTTTTGACCAAGACTAAAGCACGTAGCAACACTCACAAGTCATAAAAATTGTTCGTAGTTTGAGTTTGACAGAAGTAATATTTCAATACTTGGGTTATATGGAAAGACTGAATATATGGCTAGTGGTTAGATTTATGAGTCATAAATACATTTTGTGGTTTATGTTAAGAGGCTTGGAAGTTTTATTATAGGACCTTTATGAGGGAACAGTACGATCAGTGAAAAGAACCAAGGGTTTGAAGGGGTAAAGTGGTTTTAGTTCAGAAACACAACAATTTAACCTAATGTTTACGGATGGGGTTCTACGGTCCGTAAAAGAAAGTACCGACCATATATTGTGCTTGTAGTCTCAGTCGGTAGTTATTCTTTTTGAGTGAGTTCGAAATTCAATGAGTTTAAGGTACCACTATTTGGCTAAACTGAATCATTTTATCTTGAGAGGATATATTACATAACTTCGAGTACTAGTTGGAATAATTTCCTTAAGGACTTACTATAAATTCAGTGGACTTTGATTCTAATTCCATCTTCATCTCTTTCTTGTCAGTTTGTTAATTTTCAGAATTGTTTGAATACATATCATATTTTTGTATAACCCAGAACTCATGTTTTGCGTTGGTCTTTACTTGCATGAGTCAATTTGATTAGCATAAAGACTTAGTTGAGGCAACAAGTGTTAAGTGGGTCCCTCCAAATGGAGAGCTCACATGCAATTCTTCAAACACAACCAAATTTAAATTTGTCTAGACAACCATATGAATTTGGTTGTCAACAAAGTGCGGCTGTTGCTTGTCAAGTTGGCCACCAACTTTCTGCCTGCACATTGATGTCAGTAATGAGATCAATGAAGACAGAATTTTTTCTTATATAAGGAGCTCTTCAGCTCCTTCATTTAACACACCAGAAAAGAGAGGAAAAAATTGAGAGCCACCGAAAAAAATAGTGAGTATTTTTCTTCTGTGAGGTATACCATAGATTATAAAATAAAATAGTATATGACGGAAAATAAAGTGTGTGCTTAAGAAATATTTTTCCTACAAGAAATAGTGTGTTCACTATTTTTTGGTATTTTTCTCTGAGAGTCTACTATTTGTAATAGTAGAAGAAATTGTTCACTTGTGCCTACTATTTGCAATAGTAGAAGAAATATAGTAGAAGTGTTGATTTATGGACGTAGCCCAAAAGTTTTGGGTGAACCACGTTAAATTTTCTGGAGTCCATTTTGCTTTATTTATTCCTCTTAAATTTTATTACTCACTCCGTTGCGTGGGCCCCAACGAGAAAACGACCAACTTATAAGGTTCAACCCATCCCATTAGTATGAGGCCTTTTGGGAGAGGCCCAAAAATAAATCTGTGAGGGCTTGGCCCAAAACGGACAATATCATACTAATGCGGGGTTAGGGTGAGGGTGCGCATAGTCCCTAACAAGTGGTATCAGAGGCTAGGTTCGGAGGGCAGAAGTGATGGACCGACGTGTGCGGAGTCACTGGTATGGCATTAGGATAGAGATCTGGAAGGGTGTCTTGTATCGAAAGTCTTCCTATTAAGTGGTGGTATAGGCGGTGTGTCCCGTTACGTGATAACGACTGTGCAAGATGAATTGGTGGATCAAATGACGTAACCTAGCAGAGTGGAGTTCTGCGGTAATACCTTGTGTCAAAAGTCTTCCCGACAAGAACAGATGGTCGGGCAGCGTGTCCCGCAGGTTGTTGCGGTGGTACAAGATGGTGGTAAATCCGAATGATAATGGCTGGAGTGGAGGTCTGCAGTAATGCCTTGCGTCGAAAGTCTTCTTGACAAAGTAGTGGTCAAGTGGAGTGTCCCACTATTTGATAGTGGCAGTGCAAGATGGATAGTAGATTTAGCTGGTGATATTGACCTTTGACTTGAGATAATCTACATTAGGTTACCTGATTACATTTGCAGGGGGAGTTGTGTCATGACAGTCGGAATTGCAAAGGTGTATAGCCCTCCATTTGTCGGAAGGGGGAGATTGTTAAGTGGGTCCCTCCAAATGGAGGCCCCACATGCAATTCTTCAAACAAAACCAAATTCAAATTTGGCTAGACAACCATATGAATTTGGTAGTCAACAAAGTGTGGCTGTTGCTTCTCAAGTTGGCCACCAACTTTCTGCCTGCACACTGATGTCAGCAATGACGTCAATGAAGGCAGAATTTTTTCTTATATAAGGAGCTCTTCAGCTCCTTCATTTAACACATCAGAAAAGAGAGAAAAAAAATTTGAGAGCCACAGAAAAAAATAGTGAGTATTTTTCTTCTGTGAGGTATACCATAGAGTATAAAATAAAATAGTCTGTGAGGAAAAATAGAGTGTGTGCTTAGGAAATATTTTTCCTAAAAGAAATAGTGTGTTCACTATTTTTTTGGTATTTTTCTTTGAGAGTCTACTATTTGTAATAGTAGAAGAAATTGTACACTTATGCCTACTATTTATAATAGTAGAAGTGTTGATTTGTGGATGTAGCCCAAAAGTTTTGGATGAGCCACGTTAAATTTTTTGGAGTCCATTTTGCTTTATTTATTCCTCCTAAATTTTATTGCTCATTCCGCTGCGTGGCCCCAACGAGCAAATGACCAACTTATAAGGTTCAACCCATCCCATTAGTATGAGGCTTTTTGGGAGATGCCAAAAACAAATCTATGAGAGCTTGGCCCAAAGCAGACGATATCATAATAATGCAAGGTTGGGTGAGGGTGTGCGCGGTCCCTAACAATAAGATCATAAATGTAAACAAAGATGTGACACATATTACTTCAGATTTACTCGTCTCTTTCAAAATAAGTGGTATTTTTAGTTTGATTACTTCAGATTAACCTTCGATAGGAATAACATACAAAAACTAACTGTATTTCCATATGATAATCTAGCAGGCTAAGAAACTTGAGCATTCTCAGAGAAATTGAAAGGAAAACCATCACAAGTAAGTGTAAACCAACAAGAATAGCTGAACAAACGACCAACTCAACATACGTATTTGAAAGATAAAACAGTCTTGAACTATATTATCAGTTGCTTATCGCAACCAGTTACTTGTCATTCTGAAAAGAAAAATTCATTATCAATCTCGCCACTGTGACATCATAACTGATGCGATCATCAAGAAAAGTATACATCTGCTAAATATTTTCAATTTATAAGGTGTGAACCATTATTTTTGTGGTGTTGATTCTGCTGATTGGTACAGCAGGTCAACAATTCCAGTATGGGAAGGTGTGGATGAATGTGGTAGT
Organism: Solanum ossicruentum; assembly: GCA_025774065.1. NCBI lineage: Eukaryota > Viridiplantae > Streptophyta > Magnoliopsida > Solanales > Solanaceae > Solanum > Solanum ossicruentum. The sequence continues at coordinate 8,328 of JAOTQR010044436.1, forward strand.
GACGATAGAAACTAGTTCATTATAACTGAGGAAATTACCAACTTTCTATAGTCATAATAGTTTCAAATATCTCATACTCGAATATTATGATAAACTTAAACTTCAATGAGTCTCAGACTGATTTTTTTATATTGTATCTCCTTATATTTTGTTTCTAAAATGTTACTCTGTTTAATGGAAATATTCACCGAGATTGTTTGTCTTCATCTTGTCGACAGCACACTGTACGTTGAGGTACAGTCATTTTGACATTTACTGTAATCAAAACAGAGAAATAATGCCAGAGTTATGTGTGCGTGCCTAGGGGCTTAATCTCTTTATGCTATTTTTCTCATGGAAACTAGTTCTGCAACTAGCAACTTCTTATAGTTACATGAGTTTAAGACATCTCATACCGGAATATTATGAAAAAATCAAACTTCAATGAGTTTCAGACCAATTTTGCATATTGTATCTCTTTATATTTTAATTTTATATTTTTTTCTTTGGAGCGAGTATTATTAGACTATATATCTTATTTCCAATCTACAGAAACACACTTTTTAATACACTGCATAAATTTGTAATTTATACTAAACACTAATTAAGAATTGAAACCACATTTAATACTGTTCAATGAAAACGAATAGCATTCATTTCCATTCATTGCCCATAACTTCTTCTTCCATTTCTCCCAGCAACACCAGCTTCACACTGTAACCCAAATATTTTAGTTAAAACTCAAGTGAGGATGATCATTTCAAAACATTTTACTTATTGAAATTATTGGAAATGAAAAAAAAAATGCTTAGTATAGAGCATCAATTAGTTACCTGAAGTTTTGTAGTTATAACTTTTCTAGAATTGATTATTTCTTCTTCTGTAATTCCTTTGCCTTCGCTGCTTCTTTCTCCTTCCCATCATTAGTTTGTGTTCAAGCAATACAATGAGTCTTGCAAGCCATATCGGTTTTCCATTAGAAATTGTTACAAAATCTATAAATAATGTACATAAATAGTATAGAGATTTGATAGATAATATAGCTAATTGTTAGGGATTTAATATTTAGTTACCATAGTTAGCTTATTTAGTTACCTTAGTTAGCTTGTCCATTGTTCTCTTTGAATAATAGACGAGTTATTCTCTCCATGTCTTATCAATAATATAGTATCAGATCCTTACTGCCTTTTTGAGGTGAATTATCTCCCTCACAGCTTTAGGGTCAGTTTCTATCTCAGAGGCAAAGTTCTCTTTTTCTAGGTTGGTTGTTCACAATACAATCTCTTTCCAGTCAGTTCCTGTTTGGAAATTAATGGAGTTGATGGATATTTTGAGCCTATCTCTACCAGTTTTTTTTCGATCACTAGAATTATGATTCTACTGTGGCCTGGCTTTCCAATGACTTCATTATTTTTAAATTCTCCGATTTCGGTTGCTGCTGGTTCAAATCCCCATTCTGAAGCTTAATTGGTTCTCTGTCCAGAACCTTTGGCTATTCATCTTTTAGTTTCTTGTTACTTTGTGAACTGCTGGGTATTCCAGCCATCTGATCACTATTTTGGGATATTTTGATTTTCTCTGGATTGCTCTATTTGTGAGTTGGGGAATATGATTTTGGTTTCAGCAAAAGAATTTGCTAAAACCTCTCATCATAAATCATTAAAGGAACCCATTACTGTTAATGCTTTTATGGAGTTAGATATGACATGCCTTATGACGTCTTCAAATAAATGGGTGATTGATTCAGGTGTAACAAATTACATGGCAGGTAATCCTAATATGTTTTCTAGCTTTCAGTGAGGCAAAGCGCCCTCTCCTGTTACTGTAGCTGATGGATCAACTTGTAGCATTGTTGGATCCAGAACTATGAAACCAACATCCTCTATTACCCTGTCATCTGTATTGAGTTTGCCAAAGTTGGCCTTTAATTTGATTTCTGTTAGCAAAGTGACCAGAGATCTTGATTGTTACATTTCATTCTTTCCTGACTATTGTATATTTCTTGATCTTAAGACAAATCAGGTTATCGGTAAAGGACATGTATCTGACGATCTCTATATCCTTGATGAATGGGAGCCTTGATTTATTGTCTGCTCTAGTGTTGTTTCTCCATTTCAAGCACATTGCCGATTGAGACATCCTTCTTCACCTATATTAAAGAAGTTATATCCTCAGTTTAGAATATTTCTACATCGGAATATGAGTCATGTCGATTTGCAAAACATCACCGTAACTCATCAAGTCCAAGAATTAATAAGGGGGTTGAGTCGGCTTTTGAATTAGTTCACTCTGATGTTTGAGGACCATGTCTGATTGTCTCCAAAACTGGACACAAGTATTTCATCACTTTTGTAGATGATTTCTCTTGAATGACTTGGATTTATTTTATGAAGAGTCGTTCTGAAGTATTCACTCATTTTTGTGCCTTCTATGCTGAAATTAAAACTCAGTTAGATGCTTTTGTGCATATTTTAAGAAGTGACAATGCTAAAGAATACATGTCAGAATTGTTTCAGTCATATATGAGACAACATGGTATTCTTCATCAGTCTTCGTGTGTTGATACATCTTCTCAAAATAGAGTTGCTGAAGGAAGAATGGGCATCTACTTGAGACAGCTCGAGAACTTTTGTTCCAAATGAAAGTTCCTAAATAGTTTTGGGCAGATGCAGTTTCTACAACTTGTTTTCTGATCAATCGCATGTCATCTACTATACTTGTTGGTAATGTGCCCTATAGTGTTCTTTTTCCAAACAAACCACTATTTTCGGTGGAACCTAAGGTGCTTTGAAGTACTTGTTATGTTCGAGATGTTTAACTATGAGTTACCAAGTTGGATCCCAAGGCCTTGAAGTATGTTTTCTTAGGATATTCTCTCCTTCAGAAAGGATATCATTGTTACTCTATTGAACTAGGAAAATATTTGGTGTCAACTGATGTTGCCTTTACAGAGGCTACCCCATTCTTCTATGCACCTCCTATTTCTACGAGTCAGGGGGAGGAAGATGAGTGACTAGTGTACTAGGTTACTAGGGCCACACCAGAATCATCAGATGATGTTTCATTTACACTGCCTAGCTCTTCAATTGAGCACCAATCAACACTAGTTCAATCTACTCTAGCAAGATCGCCAGTTGCTCAGGTTTATTCTAGGATGCGAGATGCTAATGATACCTCTTCTGCACTAGTTCTTTCATCATCAGATCTTGTTCCAACTGATCCTCCAGATGATCTTGACCTTCTTATTGCTATTCGCAAAGGTACAGGCACTTGCAAATCCACATATTCCATTGGTAATTTTGTTTCCTATGATCAGTTATCTCCTACATCCAGATCTTTGATTGCATCCCTAGACTCTACTTCCATACCCAAAACTGTTAAAAAGGCTTTGAATCATTGTGGATGGTGTGAAGCAATGCTTGACAAAATACATGCGTTAGAGGAAAATCACACCTGGGATTTAGTGGATTTACGTAGTGGAAAGAAAGCAGTAGGAAGCAAGTGGGTCTTCATAGAAAAAGTTAATCCAGATGGCTCTATCGCAAGACTTAAGGCTACACTTGTGGCCAAAGGATATGCTCGACTTATGGGGTGGATTATTCAGACACCTTCTCTCCCGTTGCCAAACTCACTTTTGTCCGTTTGTTCATTTCTCTAGCAGCTTCTGAGAATTGGCCATTGCATCAGTTGGATATTAAATATGCATTCATTCATGGTGATCTCCAAGAAGAGGTTTATATGGAGCAACCACCTGGTTTCATTGCAGAAAGGTTTGTGGCTTGAAGAAGTCCTTGTATGGCTTGAAACAAAGCCCTCAAGCTGGGTTTGGAAAATTCAGTGAAATAGTTTAAGATTTTGGATTGAAGAAGAGCAAATGTGATCATTCAGTCTTCTATAGACAATCTACGTCTGGAACTATTCTCCTTATTGTATATGTCGATGACATTGTCATTACAGGGAGTGATTTAGCACTAATCTCTTCTCTCAAGTCTTTGTTCCATACTACGTTTCATACAATGGACTTAAGACAATTGAAATACTTTTTGGGAGTAGAAGTATCTAGAAGCAGGAAGTGTATTTTCATATGTCAGAGAAAGTATATTCTTAACCTACTGGCAGATACCAGAAAGTTAGCAGCCAAACCCTACAATATATAACTTATTAAAGATGATGGTGATCCTTTTGATGATCCAGAGAGATATAGAAGGTGGTTAGGAAGTTAAACTACCTTGCTATGACTCATCTAGATATTGCTTTTGCAGTAAGTGTTGTTAGCCAATTCATGTCTGCTCCTACGGTTAAACATTGGGAAGCTTTGGAATAGATCCTATGTTACTTGAAAGGAGCTCCTGGACTGGGCATATTATATAGAAATCATGGCCATGCTCGTGTGGAGTGTTTTGCAGATGTTGATTGGGCTGGATCCAAAATTGATAGAAGATCTACTACAGGTTATTGTATTTTTGTTGGAGGGAACCTAATATCATGGAGGAGTAAGAAGCATGGTGTTGTATCACAATCTAGTGCAGAAGCTGAGTATAGAGCTATGTCACAGTCTACATGTGAGATTATGTGGATACATCATCTTTTATCTGAAATTGGGATGAAACATCATACCCCAGCAAAACTCTAGTGTGATAATCAAGCTGCTCTTCATATTGCCTCAAATCCGGTGTATTATGAAAGAACCAAACATATTTAGGTTTATTGTCATTTTATTCATGAGAACATTCAGAAGAACTTGATTTGCACTGGCGACATAAAGACCGGAGAACAACTAGCTCATTTATTTATAAAAGCATTGCATGGAACTCAAGATGACTATCTTTGTAACAAGTGGGGCATGATCCATATCTATGCTCCATCTTAAGGGGGAGTGTTACAAAATCTGTATAATAATGTACATATATAGTATAGAGATTTGATAGATAATATAGTTGATTGTTAGGGATTTGAATATTTAGTTACCATAGTTAGCTTATTTAGTTACCTTAGTTAGCTTGTCCTCTCCATGTATTTATATCATTGTTCTCTTTGAATAATAGACAAGTTATTCTCTCCATGTCTTATCAATAACAGAAATCATGAAATATATTATGGATAATCCGATACATCCACTTCCATACCCCATAAAAACACCTTTCCAAAAATCACTCCAAAACTCAGAATCACTTTCTTCATCATCTGACTGTCTAGATATGGAATCATTTGTTCCCGAGACACGATCATTACCACAACCTTTTGAAACAGGGAATCCATGTAATCTGTCATTGCCTTCATATGAATTGATCTCAAAGGTCTGAAGTTGAGTTCCTTGAGGAATGCACCCTTCGAGATGATTGTAGGAGAGATTTAAGACTTCAAGAGATGTGAGAGAAGCAAATTGTGCTGGTATCTCTCCTACAAGATGGTTACTTGACAGGTCCAATGATTCAACCAAAGATAAACTTCCAAGTGATGGCGGTATATATAGGACCTTCCAATCCATTATGTGAGATATTCAACACACGAAGTGCAATGAGATCTCCCATATTAGTTGGAATATGTCCTTCAAATTTGTTGTTTGAAAGATCAACGGTGGTGTACAAAAAACAATATTCTCACAACTTCAAGCACCAATCCCTTGGATACGACAACAACCGAGTCTTTGTAATATGTATATCCTCCATAACTTGGTGGGTTCATCGTTTGATCAATTATCCTCATGGCTTTCAAATGTTGAATCAAACTCGTTGGTCAATTTTTTGCGAAGGCATTGGAGGAGAGATCTAATATTCTAAGCATAGGAAACAAGTTTTGAGTCGTTGGAGTTCCAATGGAGCCATGTAATTTATTGGATCTCAAGCTTAGAACTTTCAGCTTTGGCAGAGTCCCCAACCACATGGGGAATGTGTCATTGAGGTGATTATCTCCTAAATCAAGAACTTCGAGTTGTTTGCAATTGGTCAAGGACTGTGGAATTCTGCCCTCCAGCTTATTGCCATGAAAGTTGAGGCTGCTTAGTGAACTTCCATTGCGGAAAGTTGTTGGAATATTCCCAGAAAGATTATTGTAGTGCATATCCAAAACCTGGAGGGCAGTGATATTTCCCAAACATTGCGGAACTTCTCCACGCAAATTGTTTCGGAAAAATCTAGCATTACCAGTGACCTCGGATTGCAAATAGATGCAGGAATTCCTTCCGTGAGTTTATTATGGGATATGAAGAAGTACTTTGTGGAAATTGGTGGAATAGGTAGTGAGCCTTGAAGCAAATTGGACCGTAAATTAATATTATCCACAGTCAGAAGAGGAATTGAATCTACACTTGTCAGCCTGTTGTGGGATAGATTAAGAAATTTCAATGAAAACATCCAATTAGACCATGCCCAATCTGGAATTCTTCCTTGAATCTTATTATTTGAAATATCCAACACCACAAGATTCTTTGCTGATCTTAGAAACTCCAATTCTTTCACTTCTAATATGGCCAAGTGCAACGAAAAAAGAGATTCAGGAACATTAACTTTGTTCTCATTGGTCAATGAGAAGTTATTATATGAAAGAGTAAGATAGAAAAGGTGTTCGAGGTCTGAAAAGAGGCTGACATCCACATGACCACTAAAATTATTGAAAGACAGATCAAGAAATGTTAGGTTCATAAGGTTTTGAATCGACTTGGGAAGATGACCCTGCAGCTGATTGCCACTTAAAATAATTGTTGAGGCCAAAGGATCAATGAGCATTGGTAAACACAAATTTGAGAGAAAAATTTCTTCTATTACTTACAAGAAT
>JAOTQR010044447.1:0-15080 GCA_025774065.1 Solanum ossicruentum
GAATATTATCTTGAGTTCTTGATTTTATGCTTTAAACTATACTTTACATCCTAAATTGATGATCATCACGTATAATGTTTACTATATATCTTCATTACTATGTGATTATGATTTAACCTTTGCAAGTTCTCTCTGTAAACACTTGAATAATGAACTTAGGGGAATGTCTAGAGCCTTGATTGTCTGCATGTGATGTTTGATTGAGTCTGAGTCTTGAGGTGATGAGTGCTGATGATTGTGGTAGCTGAAATTATACTGATAGAGTCAGATGAATATATTCCCTTGGATTTGAAAAGATAGTCTTGCCCGTAACAGTTGAGTGATGGAAATCCTTGATGAATTGATAGACTTATGAGCATGTCGAGTCCTGGGAGTAGTGTTGAGCACTGAAAATGAGTAAGAGTGAGTCCCGTTTGCACTCATTACCTACGTGGCTAGTATAGTAGATGATTGGACCATCAGAACGGATGTTTCCTTAGTCCCAAAGAGGACTTACTATTATTATAAACCCCTGATGTAAGCCCTTTTACCCCGGCAAGGTACTGGGCGGATGCCACAACATCGCTTCGTTGTACCATCACTGGATTATAGGTGATGGGTATAGGTCCAAAAAACTCCTAAATAAGTTTCATGAGGATACAACTCCGATGTGATGTGATGGTTTGATGTTTGATGGATAGTGAGGTGATAGAGTCTTGTCCCTTACTCTGAGGAGAGGCTGAATGATTGATGAGAGATTGTTATAATATTTCCTTTTCCTTTAGCCCATATTACATACAATACATTCCACGTACTAACGCTAATTTGGTGCTGCATCATTTTATGATGCAGATACTGTAGATAGAGGACTTCAGCAGCCTAATCGTTGAAGTTCAGAGTTGTGATTCCAGTCCATGGTGAGTCTTCCCCAGCATTTGGAGGATAGTTATTTATTTATCTTTATGTCAGTATTTCTTTTGATTGTGGTACCCATGGCCTGTCATGGTGCCTTCTTAGATGTTAGTTATAGAAGCTTCGTAGACATAGACGATTGATGGATGGTGTTGGGATGGTTTGATTTTCGTTTCCTTTCTTTGAGATATTTATTCATATTATCTTTTGTTAGTTGACTATTGTATTGAATCTTCCACTGATGAATTGATTGAACGATGGCAAAGAGGCTGAGTGGTCCGCTTGGGGGCTAGCAATAGTCTCGAGTGCCAGCCACACCTAGGATACCTCTCGGGGCGTGACAAGTAACTCCCGTTTGCTGTGTTTAATTCGAGTCATTACGAATCTTCGATCTAACCTCTTAACCAGCCTTAGATTTCGCAAGAGACCCTGCAATAGACTTAATTTCTTGAGTTAAACCCAGCGAAAAGGAAGGCGAATCATTCATCATTCCAACATGCAATTGTATACCTCTTGTTATCCTCTTTAATGGAGATTCTTCGATCCTAATGTGCTATGATTTGCTGATGAAAGAAAAACAACTAAAATTTGTAAAAAAGATTGTATAAGATTGGAAAAAATTAAAAATTTTAACAAAAAATGTAAAAAATGCCAAAAAAATTAAACCTGAAATTGAGGAAATAAATTTTGGAGGGAGTTGAAAAAAAATTTGAAAATGAAAACTTGGGATGTAGATGATCTGATCAGTGATCTTAGGAGACACTTTAGGGAGTTTTAATGGAAATAGAAATTTAAAAATTGTATAGAGGAGAGAGAAAATAAGAGGAGGAAGCTGAATGGTCATATACATATTGTGAGTGGGGTCCATAAAATTTGATAACCAAATTCAATAAATTTTAGTTTTAAAACGTAATATTATTAAACTATAGCTATGTTGTGTTGTTTACTAGTATAAGTTTGCTCAGTTGCGTAATTTTCCCTTAAAATATATGATAGATATTGTTGACACCCAATTTTGGCCCAACACTTCAAAAATTCTTACTTTTTATGTTAATATTTTAAAATAATTTAAAATATTTTTGGGCTATTTTAATGTAATTTTGATAATCACTCTTATTTTAAAAATATATTAGGATTTTGATACAATTAATTTTAAATTTTAACGTAGTACGATAATTCTTTTTTTCTTGTTCATATATAATTATATGCGTATGTCCAATTGACTCATAATTTGGACCCATTATCTTTCTAGCCCATTAGATTTTGAAATGAAATGTGTATATAATTAGGTGTGAATGAATAATATTTAGATTAGAATTTAATAATTTCTAGATTTTTTTGGACGTTTCACTATTCATCTTCTTCTCTTTACCAGAGCTCCGGCAACCTCTCTCCCTTTCTTCTCCCTTCTCCGGAAACTGCTACCAACAATAAAATCACCAAACCCCTGGAAAACCACCGGAAAAATTAGCAAACAAACGCTCCAAATGAAGCCAGCAAACAACCAAGAAACCGACCTAGAAATAGCCCAAACTCACTGCCCAATGACCACCAAAAACTGACCACAAATCTGACCCGAAATCCCTCCAAAAACCACCACAAACCTAAAAATTAACAACTCAAACCCTCCAAATCCCAACCAAATCAGCCACCATTTTCTACCAAAACCATCTCCAAATCAGCCACCATTTTTGACCAAAACCATCTCCTCAACCACCACAAAAACCCATTAAACCACCCCGAAAATGCGCAAAATCCACCGGAAAATACCCAACATCTCCATTCCCTTTTCACCGGTAACAACAGCACCAAACTCGTTGGAAATCGCCACCAAAACCCATCGGAAAAACAATCCACCAGCAACTCAGCAGCTTTCACAGTGCCCAACAATGGCAGAAATAAGGAAGCTCAAGCTCGCATGAAGCGACCAACAACCCGACGGAATCACACCTCACAGGTCAGCCAAAGAAACAACACTCCACTCCTCTGCCTCCGCTCAGCTCTCTGACGAGGTAATGCTTCACCTTATTATGGATCTGGTGAGGTAATCCTTCACTCTTCTTGATAGATTCTTTTAGTCCTTAGTTGTTGAACTTATTACTTTTGCTGCTCTCCAGATGCATATATGTACTTTTTATATTATTACTTTAATGGTTCCATTACTTATTTTTTGGTTTTGTGCTTTTAGGAAGTCTATAATTTTGTGTTTGTTTTATTTATAAGTTTGATCATTCATTTGTTCATATTGATTATATTGATGCACTTTTCTAAGAAAATTTCTGTAATTTGTCTTTGATCCCTGTTTGTTAATTGTTACCTGTCATTTTTATTTTATATTTGTTAGTTTGATAAGATTTCAGAAGAGTTAATATCTTTAAAGTTTGTTTTGTACTTTTATTTTTATTGTTATTGTTATAGTTATATTACTGTCTTAAATTATTGTTTGTCACTGTTCCTCATTTTGGCATACTATTTCATTACTTTTACTTATTCATTGTTTGTTAATTGGCCAATAACGAATTTATCCTTCGAATTTCGAGACCTCCCCATTCAAAAAAATGAAAAAAATAGTTTAGATTAATATTTATCACATGTTAAGATTCACAAATTTTAGTTTAAGTTCACATATATACATTACTTGTTAAATTTGGCCAATGACGAATCTATCCGTCAGATTTCGAGGCCTCCCCATTAAAAAGACGAAATAATTTAGTTTATTCTTTATTTATTCATTATTGCGTATATTATTTTTGTATGTTTATTTCATGATTATCATACTTATATTATATTGTGTATCTCCTCCCCAATTCATAAAAAATGATTCAGTCGGGATCCACAGTTGAGGATTCTGAAGGATGTTAATACCTTCCTTTCGGAATAACTTGAATCCTTACCTGGAACTTTTGATTCGCAGAGTATTTTATAAATAATTAATTAGTTTTTTAATTATCCTTAAAATTAGGTGCCGACTCCTAAATTTAATTATTATTTCCTTTTAAATTTTTTTATTTTAATTATTTTTTTTGCAAGTTGTCACGACGTTGCGCCTTAGGGATGCCTACAATTAATTCTCGATTTTAATTTGGAAAAATTACTTTGTTTTCGCAAAAAATAAGTTTAATACTCAATTAATTTAAGTAAAATTTAATTTTCGGAAGGACAAAGTCACCACTTAATTTTTGAAAATTAAGAAAACTTTAATTTAAAAGATTGAATAGAGAAAAGTCTTAAAAACTTAGAGAAACAAGTAAGGGTCCAATTTTTCATTTTTGAGAATAAATTAACCATTCAAAAAATGATCGCTAACTTGTGATTGACCGAGGATTAAAACATTCGACTAACTTCGAAAAAATCAATATTTAAAATAGAATTTGGAAAAGAAAAACTAAGTGAAGTATTTAACTACTTGAGAACCTTTTAAAGAAATTTAAATCTAGCCATATTTAGCATAACTTTGACAAACTTTGAAAATAAAGGAGAAATTGTGTTTTTAAAACTTAAACTAAAATTCCATATTTCATTTGAAAAGACAATAAAATAATTTGGATAAGTAAGAACTTTCACAAATATATTTGAAGTATTAAAAAAGAATTGGAATGCATTATTTGAACTAAAAATCACAAAATTTAACTTTAAATTAAAAAATAACACAAATGGTTTGACTTTTGGACTTATTATTATTATTATCATTATTATCATTATTATATTTGAACCGTTGGACTTACCGTACATTCCACGTACTGACACCTTTGGTGCTGTATCATTTTATGATGTAGATACTGTAGATAAAGAACTTCAGCCCGTGCATCGCTCAGATCCAGATCGTGCACTTCAGAGTTGATGAGCTCTCCTTATATGCCGGAGGAGCCCTTCTTACCTTCTGTCTTTTATTGAGTACTATTTTCATTTGAGGTGTCTATGGCCTGTCATGGTACTATCTGAATTGTTGATTAGAGGCTTCATAGACGTTGGAGTGATTTCTTAAAAAGTATTGTATAATTTCAAACCTTGTTCTTTTGAAACCGTGAGCGAGTTTTCATTAATAATATTGTATCTATTTGAGTTATTTCTTCCACTGTTGAGCATGATGTGACGATGAGGCCAAGTGGTTCGCATAGAGGCTAGCAATAGTCTCCGCGTGCCAGCCACGCCAAGGGTATCCTCCTGAGGCGTGACAAACTTGGTATCAGAGCACAGAGTTCAAGAGTCCTAGGGTGTCTATGAAGTCGTGTCTAGTAAAGTCTTGTTTATGTGTGTATTGTGCACCACACTTCATAAATAGGAAACTATAGAACAATAGAAATTGGTACCCTTTCTTATGATCTAAGTCCGCGCGATCTAGTTGAAAACTCTAGAAATCTCTTTTCTGACATGTGCGCTATACGATTGTAGATCATGCCTCCAAGACATGCAGTAACTCGGAGAAATATCTCAGCTAGCACTGCCGAGAATCCTACTTCATATGTGCCTCCACAAATGGGAACGAAGGGCCGAGGTCGACTGCCCAAGACCACTGGTGTTCCTGTGACACGTACTGCTCCACCTGCTCCTACTTTAGAGCCCAAATTTCAAGAAGCCATAGCTATGCTTACCTATTTAGTAGCTGCTCAGAATGGGAATCAGGGTTCACCAGCCCCTGGCTCTAGCTCTCAAGAGCCCACGACTGCTTTTAGGGTAAGGAGTTTTCTGAGGATGAACCCACTTGTCTACAGTGGGTCAAAAGTTGAAGAGGACCCACAGAAATTCATTGATGAGATGTGAAAGCTGTTGAAGACCATGCATGCAACTGAGACTGAGGGAGTTGAGCTAACTGCCTACCAATTCAAGGATGCGGTCAATGTTTGGTATAAGTGGGAAGAGAGTCGAGGTGGTGATGCTGAGCCTGCCATTTGGGATGAATTTGAGAGTGCCTTTCTCGATCACTTCTTCCCTGAAGAGTTGAGAGAGGCGAAGGTTGAGGAGTTCGTGAATCTGAAACAAAAGGGGATTATGGTGAAAGAGGCTTGAAATTCATCCAGCTGTCCAGGTACACTGCAAAGATGATCCCGAATATGAGAGCAAGAATGAGGAAGTTCGTATCTGGGTTAGGTGAGCATGTTAAGAGAGAATGTAAGGCAGCATTGTTAATTCCGAATATGGATATTTCGAGGTTAATGGTTTATGCCAGGTCAGCAGGGCCCGAGTCCAGTCAACACAAGCAGGGCAAGGGAGATAAGTCGTACTTCCAAAAGAGGTCCTCCAACTATGTACCGTCTTCAGCTAGTGCACCAGCTCCGAGCTACAGGCACGATCAAAAGTCCCAAGGCCAGCCAAACTTTAGGGTACAGGGTTCGCAAGCCAGCATGACTGTTGGCTCTAAAGGGAGGCCACCTTGTGGGAAATGTGGCAAAATGCATCTGGGAGAATGTAGAGAGGAGGGAATGGTTGCTATAAGTGTGGCCAGCTGGGCCATTTTCAGAGGAAGTGTCCAACATGGAGCAATAAGGCCCAATCCACTACCACAACACCACTAGCGAGGGGTAACTAAAGAAGTGTTGCACTAGTACCAGGTGGAGGGATAAATCATCTGTACGCAATGGGGAATCGACAGGACCAAGAGGATGCACCGGATGTTGTGACATGATTCGATTCTTTACTCTTGATTGTTATGTTTTGATGGATCCTGGTGCTAGTTTGTCATTTGTATCTCCTTATGTGGCGAGTAGATTTGAGATTCTCCTTGAGTGCTTGCTTGAACCATTTTTTGTTTCAACTCCTGTTGGTGAGTTTATTCGAGCCGAGAGAATCTATAGAAACTGTGTGGTATCTATTCTTTATAGGGATACTTCTGCTGATTTGGTTGAGCTGGAGATAGTTGATTTCGATATAATCCTTGGTATGGATTGGCTTCTTGCCTGCTATGCCTCGGCTGATTGTCGAACTCGAACGGTTAAATTCTAGTTTTCTAATGAGCCTGTTATTGAGTGGAAGGGAGATTTGATTGTGCCAAAGGGTAAATTTATTTCTTACCTCAAGGCCCGAAGATTGATTCCTAAGGGATGTATCTATCACCTCATGCGAGTTAAAGCGGATGATGTTGAGCCTTCTTCTCTTGAGTCAGTCCCGATTGTAAATGAGTTTCTTGATGTGTTTCCTGAGGATTTACATGAAATCCCTCCTGATAGGAAGATCGACTTTAGGATTGATGTTCTTCCTTACACCAAGCCGATTTCCATTCCACCATATAGGATGGCCCCTGCAGAGTTAAAGGAGTTGAAGAAACAACTAAAGAAATTGTTGGAAAAAGGATTCATAAGGCTAAGTGTCCCTCCATAGGGTGCTTCGATCCTGTCTGTACGAAAGAAGGATGGTTCCTTGAGGATGTTATCGACTATCATCAACTGAATAAAGTGACAATTAAGAATAAGTATCCCCTTCCGAGATTTGATGACTTGTTTGACCAGCTTCAGGGTGCCACTAGTTTCTCTAAGATAGACCTCAGATCAGGCTATCACAAGTTGAAAGTGAGAGAATGTGACATCCCTTAAATGGCTTTTCGAACCTGATATGGTCATTTCGAGTTTTTGGTGATGTCGTTTGGGTTGTCAAATGCACCTGCAGCCTTTATGGACTTAATGAATATGCTACTCGGGCAGTATCTTAACACGTTTGTAATTGTGTTCATCGATGACATTTTGGTATATTCTAGGAATAAAGAGGAGCATGCTAATTACCTCATAATTGCTTTGCAGACTCTCCAAGATCATGAGTTGTATGCTAAGTTTTCTAAGTGTGAATTTTGGCTCAAATATGTGGCCTTCTTAAGTCATGTGATTTCTGGGGATGGAATTCAAGTGCATACTCAAAAGATTGAGGCAGTTAAGAATTGACAAACACCAACCTTACCGACTGAGATAAGAAGTTTTCTGGGGTTGGCTGGTTTCTATAAAAGGTTCGTTGAAGGACTTTCTTCCATAGTCGTACCATTGACTAAACTAACTCAGAAGAAGGTCAAGTTTTAATAGTTCGATGAGTGTGAGAAAAGTTTCCAGGAGTTAAAGACGGGGTTGACTATTGCACTAGTGTTGACCTTGCCTGATGGGACTGATGGGTTTGTTATCTACTGGGATGCCTCAAGAGTGAGATTTGGATGTGTGTTGATGCAAAAAGGGAAGGTTGTTGCCTATGCTTCTAGACAACTCAAAGAGCATGAGAAGAACTACCCTGCTCATGACTTAGAGTTGGCAGCAATAGTGTTCGCTCTCAAGATCTGGCGCCACTACTTGTATGGAGTGTATGTTGATGTGTTCACAGACCACAAAAGCCTACAATATGTTTTCACCCAGAAGGAGCTTAACTTGAGGTAAAGAAGATGGCTTGAGTTGCTCAAGAACTACGACATGAGCATTCTGTACCAACCAGGTAAGGCTAATGTGGTTGTCGATGCTCTTAGCAGAATGTCCATAGGGAGCACTGCCCATGTGGGGGAAGAAAGAAAAGAGTTGGTCAAAGAGGTGCATAGACCGAGTAGATTGGACAACTTGAAGAGAATAATGAGGGAGAGTTTAATGTTCAAAATGGGTTTGCTTCATCCTTAGTGTCAGAGGTGAAGGAAAAGCAAGACCGAGATCTTATTTTATTGTAATAGAAAGATGATGTACATAAGCAGAAGGTTATGGCTATTGTTAAAAGGGGAGATGGAATATTGAGGTACCAAGGCAGATTGTGCGTTCCTAATGTTGACAATATTCGAGAAAGAATCATGGCGGCAACATATAATTCCAGGTATTCCATTCATCCTGGCTCCACCAAGATGTATCATGACTTTAGAGAAGTCTATTGGTGGAATGGGATGAAAAAGGATATTTAAGAATTTATTGTGAAGTGTCTCAATTCTCAACAGGTCAAGGTTGAGCATCAGAGACTGAGTGGTTTGGCTCAGAACATCGAAATTCTAGAATGGAAGTAGGAAATTATCAATATAGACTTCATTACCGGCTTACCAAGGTCTCGAAAGCAACATGACTCGATTTGGGTAATAGTGGCAGAAGGACTAAGTTTGCTCACTTCTTGGCAGTCAAGACAACTAACACTACAGAAGAGTATGCCAAGTTATATATTAGTGAGATTGTAAGGTTGCATGGAGTTTCATTGTCCATCATCTTGAACAGAAGAGCTCAATTCACCTCACTTTTGGAGGTCTTTCCAGAAAAGATTAGGTACTAGGGTGAATCTAAGTACAACCTTCCACCCTCAAACAGATGGCCAAGCAGAACGTACTATTTAAATGTTGGAGGATATGTTGATAGCATGCACTATTGACTTTAAGGGTAATTGGGATGACCATTTGCCTTTAATGGAGTTTGCTTACAACAACAGCTTTCATTCGAGTATTCAGATGGCCCCATATGAGGCACTCTATGGGAGGAGGTGTAGGTCGTCGATTGGATGGTTTGAGGTAGGAGAAACAAAGTTGATCGGACCAGACTTGGTTCACCAAGCGGTAGAGAAAGTGAAGGTCATTTATGAGAGGTTGAGGACTGCACAGAGTCAACAAAAATCTTATACAGATGTCCGAAGAAGAGACTTAGAGTTTGAGATCAACGATTAGGTATATTTCAAAGTGTCTCCCATGAAGGGAGTGATGAGGTTTGGGAAGAAAGGAAAGCTAAGTCCAAGATACATTGGTCCTTACCGAGTCATAAAGAGAGTGGGCAAAGTTGTGTACGAGTTGGAGCTACCTTCAGAATTAGTGGCTATCCACTTGATTTTCCACGTTTCTATGCTTAATTGGGAGATCCACGATTGGTAGTGCCCGTCGAGAGCATTGAGGTAAAAAATAGTCTTAGTCATGAAGAGATTCCTGTCCAAATCCTTGATCGCCAGGTTCGAAGGTTGAGAAACAAAGAGATTGCGTCTGTTAAGGTATTGCGGAGGAATAAATTCATAGAAGAAGCTACTTGGGACGCAGAGGAGGACATGAAGGCCAAATACCCCCACTTATTCCAGTCTACGGATGACGAGAGAATTGATGTAATAATTCCTTCTATATTCATATTTATTAAGTTTTTGTTTCATTCATAGATATGATAGAGTTCTAGAATTCGAGTCAGGATTGGTATGACTTGTTAATGTGATGTGATTATTATAATTGATGCATTCCTTATTTGATTGGTTTAAATGAGTCAGTTGAGGGGTAATTAATTATTAGAGTCCATGAGAGGATTCGTGCCTTAACTTATATTCTCTTCATTCAAGGATGAATGATCCCAAGGGGGAGACAATGTAGCGACACTGAAATTTTGCCTACTTGAGTTGGAATAGTGTAAGTAGGATTTTTTAAAAATGAATGGGGGATTGTAGTTGTATTTTTTTAATATATTATTTTTTTTCTTATTATTGTTCCATTGTGTTGCAAGTGCAACATCCTTTTTGCTCAAGTGCAACATTAGAAGTGTTGGTCCATTTTCTATTTTCTTTTATATATTATCATGTTGTTGGTGCTCTACTAGGAGATAATTGTATAACAATTTCCATCTATAATATTCATATGTTTGGCCGACATTAGTTTAGTGTCATTTGTTGGAATTGGGTGGGATGGGCACTTGTGCTCATTCTTGAGTCTGAAGAGGCACATAATGCCTCTATATATAGAGGCTGCCTTTTCTCCTCTCAACTATATAGGAGTTGAACCGAGAGAGAAAAACTAGAAAAATAATAAGTTTGTATAATAAATATGTTGAGAGTTTTTATTGGCTAAAGGAAGGTGTTTTATCGTATAGGCTTCAGCAATTTTGTGACTGCCTGAGCCAAAGTCTAAATGGCCTGCGAAACTCAACGTTAGAAATGTCTGTCTGCTGTGGCTACTCCACAAGCACAGGTGGGCCTCTGGGTTCCTCAGGAATTCTGCTAGGCTGGTTTGCATTCCTTCTGGCTGGGCGTCCTCTGCCCCTGACTAGTCTGCTAGCTCTACGGGGAGGCATGATCTGAAAGACATGGCGTGAACGCACGAGTTAGAAAGGGACTTCACAGAGATATGCTCTGAAGCACGAGACAAAGAATGACAAGTAATGATGACACTTTCTAATGTCCTATAGCCTCCCTATTATAGATGTGGAGTACTTCACACCCATAATACAGACTCTACTAGACACAGTTCCATAGACTCCCAAGGACTCTTGAACTCTGTGCTCTGATATCAAGTTTGTCATGCCCCGAGCCTACACCCTGGACGTGACCGGCACTCGAAAACTATTTTTGATCCCAAGCGAACCACTTGGCCTGGCTACTTACTCAGCGGAAGACTTAATAATGATGGTAACAACCATAAAAGCAGTAAGATAAACTAAATTGTCTGCATAACTAAATAAGAATGCTTTTAAGCAATATCTGAATAACTGAAAACTAAAATACAAATCATACGGTCTCTGAAACCTCTACTAAGTTGTCTAAAAGGACTATTGAGACAAGCCCCAAGTAGCCAGAACTGAAATAAAACTGAAATAACATAACATGATGTTAATTTGAAAAAATGACTTTAACTTTTCAAAAATAAGATCTATACTTAAATTAAAAAAATATAAATCAAATTCCCAAAATTTTAAAGAGTCGCCACCTAATTTTAAGGATAATTGGGAAACCAATAAAATATTTAAAAAGACTTAGCAGAAAAAAATCTTTTTAAAATACCAAAGAGAGGATTCAGGTTCAATTTTCATTTTTGAGAAGAAGTTAATTACTCAAAATGACTGTTAACTTGCAGTTGACCAATGATTAGGAAATTTGACTAAAGGGTTAACTAAATTTTAAAAAAACTTGGCTAAGTTTAAAAAGTGACTAAGTCTGCAAAATATTGACTAAATTTTAAAGAATTAACTAAATTGAAAAAAATAGATTAACTTTGAAAGAATTGATGAAATTTGCAAAAAAAAAAATTGACTAGATTTGAAAGTGGGTTAATGCAAAGACAATTGACTAATATTTGGACTAAGTATGCGATAATTTTACTAAAGAGTAAATTGTAGAAATGATTCTAACAATAAGAAAATCATTATAATGGAAATTAACATAAATAGAGACATGTTGGGGAAATAATTAAATTAATAAATAAATAATAATAATATAAAGAGTTAGCACATAAAATAACAAGTATCATTCAAAATACAACAAATAGGAAATAATAAAAATAAATAAATTGGGCCTTGGTAGGCCCAATCCATCACCCTGTCCTAATTTCTAAATTTTGGGCCTACCAAACCCATCAAAATTTCCAGCAGCTGCCTGCCTGCTAAACTAGGCTTTTAGCCCATATCCTGCTGTATACATTGTATACTACTGTATATCTTCTGTATATCAGACATGTATAAGCTGTGTATACAGCCAATATATATCTTCCGATTTCGGCTTCCGACCAATGGACCACGGAGCTGACTCGAGAAAAAAGATTTGGGCCTCCATGGCCCGACAGAAATACAAGGAAAGGGGCCATCAAACCCATGAACCCAGTTTTATACCATAGAGAAAAGGAAAAGAATTAATACACTAAGGAATGAGATCAAATTAAATTGCAAACACCACTTGAATTTTTAAAAAAAAAAACTTGCAAAACTTCAACCCACTAACATCGGTATGAGGATAGGTGCATACTATCCAGACCTTAAAATGAGAGCATAACATTTTAAAGATTTTACAACATGACCTTCCAGGGATTATCAGGAGAATTAGAACACTATTTAAACAAATCTTGTCTCAACAAAAGAATGCGGCCAGACGAGTTTGAAACAATAAGATTCCATCCAGACATACCCCTACTAAAGGTGATAAAGTTAACCCTTCCAATAGACCCAAAAGAGGGATGACATAATAATGACAAATATAAAGGCAAAATAAGATCAAATGAATATATTTTGAGCTTGAGATAAGAGTTCTGATCAAGAAATCTAAGTTTTAACAAACATGAACTCATTCAGATTTGATATGACAAAATAAACAACTAAGGAGCAAGAGCCGAATAGGTTCATAACAAACATGTCTCCTAGCTCATTAAACCAACTGACACTCGCTGTGTTGCTACCAAAAAGAATGAATCAGCCACTGATTAAAGAAAAGCAAAATAGTAAACTGTTTCCTCTTGTTCATATTCTGGGAAAGAAAGGGGCAGTATACAGTGACTATAACTAAACAGCAGCGGTTAACTCTAAACATAACACACAAAGCAAAGAACAAAACCAGGCTTTCAACACTTTTTAGTAATCCCCAACGCGATAGCAATGGATGGGACTATTATAGCTAAATATTTCGTCATTTAGAGGGAAAAAAGCTATTCTTGAATCAAAGATGCAAGTAGGGAGTATAGTCATTCTTCCTGCACGTTTAACAAACTTCTGACGCGTATCACAGACTGTGATCCTAAAACTCAGATTTCTGACAGAGCATAAACAGAACGACTTGGATAGCATGTTAACAGGTCATATTCAAAAGAAAACATATAATGACTCATAGATGCGAAGTTGTTTTTACAGAAAAAATGAGCTTTTAGACTCATACTTACATATTTTGGAGATAAAAAAGAAAGGGTCGCAGAACATAGGTGTTCTAAGCATATTAAAACAAAATGGGAGCTCAATTTGACATGACTTAGAGCTACATAATTGTATTATACCAACAGCAGCTCAGATTCATGAGAAACAGAGTAAGACATGCATAAAGACATGCTTTCCTGTTTTAAGCATACAACTAACTGATAAGGCTTGATTTCTCTACTTTGTTTAATATAAAGTGAAATCTCAATAAGAAAAGGATGTGAACATACTCTAAATGCCAGATTACATTAAATCCAATAGCACCTTAGAGCTATACTGTCCTCCAAAAAGACAGAACTTGAGAGCAAGGAGTTTAACTTTTCGAAAGAAAACAGTAAGTTCAAAGAATGTGAGCAGCAGTCAAGGGATTTAAGCAACAGAAACAAAATAACTTAGAAGAAAGATTTTCCAAGGACCAACTAAATTGAAGCTATCTGTGAGAAATAGAGAGAAGAGAGAGAAAATTAAATTGAGAGACTTTTGTTTAGAGAGATACTTGGATTGAATACTTAATAAATGAGAATGGCCCTCCTATATATACAAGTCCTTAAGGGGCGTTTCTAGCCATTTATGGCCGTTGCTACAGTACTGCTACAGTACTATTCTAAACACTATCAACATACCATATAGACATTTCATTAAATGGACATCCAGACTCGAAATGAGCAGATTTAACAAAGCATGAGCAAATATTAAGAGACCTTTCAAGACTCGTATCCAATGACCCAAACAAATTGTAAACAGTGTGTAGCAACTAAGTAGAAAGATATCAGCCTTTATATTATCAAAACCACAATTGTTTGCCTACTGTAAGATAAAATCTCAGGAGGAAATCAAGGTAAACAGACCCAAACCATCAATACAGGTCAGAATCGGAGGAGAAAAATGACCAGTACTAGCCTTAAACAGGAGAGAAGCTGTGAACGGAAACCCCACAGTGTTCGATATCATTTCGTCAAGAGCTTAAACCAGCGTTAAGGATATGATTGCTGGAATATGAAACCAAGGAAAAAAATGACCATTTGAGACCCTACTTGACTGGAAAAGCTTGAAACCAACCAAACACAACAAAACCTTAAACGGAAGCAAGAAAACTAACATCAAAACAGGGTGTTCACATCCCAAAGATGACCTTGTGACTTCAGAAAGTATCTTAATAATCAGTAACAACATCACCACAACATGGACTCATCACAACAGGGAATTCCAATCAACAAACAAAGTGCAAACAAAGACTTCGATACAGCTTCAATGGTCACGTCAAATACAGTGTATGAAACTTGAATGAGATGAATGAGAGTGAGACGAGAGCGTTACCTTTTGATGAGCAGCGAAATGAGATGTCGACGAGTCTAAGAATGAGCTCTTCACCACAGCAAGGTTCTTACGAGAATTTCTTGACTCCGAAACTCAGACATTCCGGATTCGAATTCTTTGGATCGACAAACTTTTTTCTTTTCGAAAACAAAATGAGGCTAAGAAACAAGGCCCTTTCTAGGATTTTGAATGCTTCTTTTGAAGAGAAAATAGATTTTAGTTTGCTAGGGTTTTCAGATGATCCACCACGGCTGTAGCAATTGATTGAGGTTCTTAGGGTTTTTCAGAAATCAAAAACGAGTCCTCTCAAAT
>JAOTQR010044458.1:0-15079 GCA_025774065.1 Solanum ossicruentum
AGTACATTATCTCGTACTGACGTCCCTTACGGGGGACCTGCATTTCATGCTGCAGGTACAGGTGCTAGTAGATCTCCTCAGTAAGAGTACAGGATATTCAGTTGCTATTACCAAGCTCCAGGTTGCTTCAGGGCTTTGTATATGTCTACAGTTTATATGTTTTTATTGCACAGTTTGTTGAGGCGGGGCCTGTCCTGAACCTTATCAGATGTTTTTCATTGTTTAGAGGCTTTGTAGACTATGTAAAACAAAGTGTAGTCATGTGTCATACCTTAGACGTCGTCGCGCCAACAACCTAGTCATATGGATTTCCTTTTGGCTTGTTATCACCATATATTTTCTTAAAGACGTGTCAAACATAGAAATCTCTCATAGTATGTACAAGAAGCACATAGATACAGGTTGGTTCTCTCGAGCTTTATCGGCAACAGGTGCCAGTCCACCCTAACGGGGCTTGGGGCATGACAACTTCCTTCTTTTCTTTGTAGTGAATTTTACGGGCAATGCAGTGACGTTCATGGATTCCTTGTTATCATTTTTGAGAATAAATTTGCTCAATTTCTTTGGTTCCTGCTTGTCCTTTCCTTTGCAAGGATCGTGAACAAGCATTCCATTTTTTCTAACAAAAGATATGCTCAACTCCATATCATGAGCATGAGATGCTAGATCCTCAAAAGACTTTGGTTTGATCCCTTGTAGGATGTAGAGAAGCCCCCAGTGCATTTCTTGGGTACACATTTTTGTTGCAGAAGCTTTACTAAGTCTATCTTTGTAGTTGAGACTTGTGTTCCTCCATTGATTTATGAATTCAATGACTGGTTCATCCTTTCTTTCGCAAGTATTGTTCACTGTGCACCTTGTGCTATAGAAACGATTCAGAAACTCATGCTCCAGTTGCTCCGAACTATCAATGGAATGAGGATCAAGATCTATGTACCAGTCAAAGGCACTTCCTTTCAAGGAATGGATGAATGGTTTGAAGAGATGATCTCCATAGGTCCCAGTATTATTACATGTCTCTACAAAGTGTGCAACATGTTGCTTTGGATTCCCTTTGCCTTCAAATTGTTGAAATTTGGGATGTTGATAACTGGCATACATTCTGAGACTATTAATCCTTGAAGTGTAAGGATTGGCATACATATTGGAAGACTTGGTGGAGACTTCATACTTGTATTTAGTGGTCCCTTCAATGAAATCCTTTAATTGATCAAGTGGGATCATTCCTTTGAGAGAAACTGGTAGCTCCTTGAGAGTCGGCGCTTGATTCACGGGATTTTCAGCCTCTTGAATCTCAATACCCTTCCTAGGTGCATGGATAGATTCCCCATCTAATAAGTCATCTACTTTATCCATCAACTTATCGATGCAAGACTCTTGGTGTTGCATATGCCTAGTCAGTCCTTCAATCATCTTTGCCAGACTTGTAAGCTATTCCTCCGTGGATGAAGCATTAGTTATCATCGCTTGTATGACTGTTGAAGGCATATAAGAGTAGCATGGATTATCATGGAAGTTGATCTTCAGAGGTCTTATATTATACGACGTTTGTTGAGAAGATCCATTAGATGTGTCCTGACCGTTCTTTGCAGTAGAATTCTTGGAACCAGAGACCTCAAGTAGAGCTAAAGTCTGCTTGATCTTCTCAGCAACACTGGTGCCTCTGTTTGAAGCATATGCAGAGGACCTTGCTCACCTTGGAGTTGAAGATCCAAAATCAGGAGTTAGTGTGGATGACACTTGCGGTGTTTGTTGTCCTAGTATAGTGGCTTTGCTCCTTGTAAATCTTAAATACTTTCAAAAGTAATACCCAAAATTCCCTCTACTTCAACGGAGAACTTGGAATCAGCAGCCTTGAAGGAAGTTGATTAGGAGTTGATCTTCTTGGAAGCCATTTGAATATTCGTTGATTCTTGAAAAGTTGAGATGAGATGTAGATATTTCCCCACCAGGCATGCAAGAATTTGTATGACAATAAAATTAGCGTCTAGAAAATATTATTGAAGGAATGAAAAAAATTTCCATAATCGTAGTATTTTATTTCAAAGAGTGAGTTCTACAATTTCTGTGAATCCTCTGATTCGCCTTTTGAAATATAGATTCAAGGGCTCTTTATCTTACTCTTGAATCATAAAAACTTGTTAGATTTGATCTTGACTTGCATTTGAATTCAAGGGCTTTTGGGCTTGATCTTGAATTCTGTGGTCTTGATTTTGATATACGAATTTGATGATCTTGAAGTTAAACTTGATATGATCTTATTCTTGAACTTGATCTTGACTTGTACTTGAATCCAAGGGTTTTGGGGCTTGTTCTTGAATCTGGTGATCTTGATCTTGATGCGTTCTTGAACTTGAATGCTTGATTCTTGATTTCTTGAATTCTTCTTGTTGCTTGTAGAGAAATCTACGCGTTTGATCCACGGGCTCTCTCTAGCTTCTTGTTAGAATTCTTGATCTTTTTTGTCTGAATTATGAGGACCCCTTTATATAGTTATAGAATAGAGGAGTCATGATAGAATCAGAGCTTCTTCCGACCAATCAGATTTAAGGTGACATGTCACAGGAAAAGTGATAAGATGCCTTGAGTTATAATGGAATCAGGCTTTCTTCTGGCCAATCAAATTTAAGGTGACATGGCGCAGGAAAAGTGATAAGAATAGACTCTTTTAAGTGACATGGTGATATTTGATTGGTTGAGACAAATCACTTGCACATGTGGCGCATATTTATTGGCCTTTAATTTAGACAGGAATGTCATGTCATTTTGACACATGGCGTGATCCTATTACCTTCTTCATTTGATTTGGCATGCCCTATCATTCGACATGTGGCATCAAGTGGGCCTCTCGGATGAGAGTTGTTGGGCCCAATAAAGTGGGTTATCTTTTGTAGCCAAATAAATGAATTTACGCTTTTAATTAAACCCATATTTTATGAGAATTAATTAATTAACCCAATTATATTAATCCATAATATTTATTTGGACTAATATATTTCGAATTTAATATAATTTGAATCATATTATAAAATTTATATCTTGATAAATTTTATATGATTACAGATGTTTGTGGAAATATTCTTCAATTATGACAATAAATAATTTTTTTAGTTGTGGCTAAATCTATATACAATTTTAAAAAATGTGGCGACACATTTCCAATCTTCATAGCAATAGAGAAAATTAGTCATAGTTTATGTATTTTATGGGAAAAAAAATGTATTCTTAGTTTTGTGAAAATATTTGTGGCAAATACTTAGTTTTATAGCTATAAATTTTTTAACTTGTAGCTAAATACAAGTATCATTATTACAAGATTAAAAATATAAAATAGCCACAAATTATAGATTTTCATAGAAAATAAATCAAGTCATTTGCCACAATAAAATAAAATATATTATGTCTACAATATAAAAATTGCTATAGATTTTATTTGTTGTGGCAAAGAATAAAGTATTTGCTATAAGTATATATTTCATAGCGACTTTTTTTTTACTATAATAGCTACAACACAACTTTTTTTTTATAGCTGTAAGTATTAATCCTTAGTCACGGACCATGTAAAGTCCATAGCTTACTTTTAGCCATGCTACATCTTGCCACAAATTCTACGGAAAAAAATTTCAAGACTAAAGTGTTTAGATACGGAAAATTTTATATGTAGCTATAGTATATTTTTGTAGCTTTAACTGCATTTTCTTATGATTTTCGTATTAGCAAGTTTTAAATTTTAACTTTTACATGAAATGATTAAGAAATCATACGATTAAAAGACATTGTGGTATATTGTATATATATTTTATTGAAAATCAAGTGATTCAAAAATATTCTTTCCTTTCTTAGATTCACCTAAAATGGAATTAGGGAAAATAAATTATAATTGAGTGAGTAATAAATAATTTGATATTAAATAGGTGGTTAATGCATAACTACCCCTCAAACTGTATCTAAAATCTCAGCGACATATCTAAACTTAACTAGGATTCTATTAACCTCCTAAACTATTTTAAAATGAAATAAATATCACCTTAAATACTGATGTGATATATATAACCAAATGAGTATGCTCTGTGTGTATTACACACACTTCATTGTTTTAGCATTAAAAATATTTTTTCCATTAAAAAACCTTTTTCTGTTTCTTAGTTCTGAATCCTTTTCACTCTTTAGTGATTTTTGAGTACTTTTCATTTCAATAACAAATTTTCTCAAGCAAGGTATCTTCGATTAGCGAGATTAGTGACAATATTTGAATATAAAAGATGGAGGTGATACTTTTTTTATTACGGCATGATGATTTAGTGGTGAATTATGGTGGTTCTAAAGGGAGAAATAGAGAAGAACTAGAACTCTGTCTTTCCAATTCAAAGTGAAGGTGTGGAGGCTTCACATGTTTTTACAGGTGAAGAGGAAGACAGAATCTAGCGGATGAATAGTGATTCAGATCTCGGTAAACTATGCATCATTTCTTTGTGAAAATTTATAACACTCGATAAAATTATCAAAATACTCCTCCAATGCTCCGTCGACAAATCCGAGGCCGAATATGCGATCAACATGAAAAATTGAATGAAAAAGTGGTCTCAGTATTTTTCGATACGAAAAGGTTTTCCAGAATAAGTGCGGGATAGGTGTGCGATGCGCACCTGCCATGGACCTACACTTAGATTTTGTCAAAAAAAATTTTACGGGATTATAAAACTCGTTCGGAGAATTTTGGCTAAGAACACCAAAAATGAACTAGGTCCACATCGCTGACCCTTATGCCTGAGGCGAACGTTTTTTTTTAAATCTCAGAAGGGGCATTCCAGACCTTTACCAACCCCTCCTAAACTCAAAATTAGATCAATATAGGTCATTTTTAGTCAAAAGAGGTTTCTAAACCCATTATAAGTCTTTTCACGCTAAATGTGAGTTAAAGTTCTTGAGGGAAGAAGAGAAAGGAGCAAGGGTTCCAGAGGTTGGAGTCAAAACATTGAGAAGACTTGTAACGCCTAGTAAAATTACCAAAATACTCCTCGCTGAGGGACATGCATATAAAACGTATTTCCATGCTCCATTTGCAAATAACACGAAAACCTGAGTGGTAAAGTGGCCTCATTCGATTTTTCGAGCAACCGGATCAAAAAGTTATTTTCAATCCAAAAAGAAAAATAGTGTTGGTATGCATTAGTGTCGTGACGCACCCTGGTCAAGGACCAACACTTACAATTTTTTCAAATTTTTCGAAGAGGATTGGAACTGGCCTTCCATACGCCCCTTAAATGAGGTAGATTGATAGATGAATGTATTGAGTCTTTGTACATGTATTTTCTTGAATATTTTCTTAGAAATTATACCTATACTACATATTTTCCCATGTTGATGATCATGATAAACTTGATTTACTAAATAAATATTTTTACATGAGGTAATTCATAAAACCCTATATGTTATTTTATAAAAGATTACTAGAACGAACATAGGAGATGAGTCTAGGGCCTTGACAGTATGAATGTGCATGTGATGGTAACTGTGATCCTGATATGAGTGTATTGATGAAATTGATATCCTTGGAATCTTAAAGAGTATGAAATTAATCCTAAAATAATAATCCTAATCCCAGAGTTGATGGTTGATGTAACAAATTATAGTTAACAATGTCCAATGAGACTAGTTAGAAGAGAAATCCTGATGATTGATATCTTATGAGCGTGTTGAGTCCTGGGAGAAGTGTTGAGCAACGAATTGAGTAAGTGTAGATAAAAACTCAAACTTAATAACTACGTGTCCAGCGTATGAGAGGATTGAGCCGTAAAACCATATATTTCCTTAGTTTCAAAAGAGGACTTGTTGTTCTTTATTTTAGACCCACCTATGTGATGTCCTTTACCCCAATAAGGTACTTGATGGATGTGGCAATGACATCGCTTCATTGTATCATCACCCACTTACAGGTGATGGTTGTCAGTTAGTGAAACTCCCAGATAGGTCCCACACTGATAGTACTCTGATTTGAGGTAATTGTATGAGTTTAGATTGGTATTGATGAGCCATTTGTCTACTCTTTATTCTTGCTTTAGATAAAAACTTGACATTTTGATTGAGTATCTTATGAGTTGATGTTATTCTAGGCTATTCTTCTTGTATTTTTTTCATTTAGCCATTTTACATGATCATACATTCCATGTACTAATGTACATTTGGGCCTACATCTTTTCATAATACAGAGATAGGCACTCGAGATCCTCAACAGACACTTTGTTGAAGATCCATTCTCCCTAAATTTCATCTTTTTCTTATGCTTTGAGTTAATTCATTTGAGTTGGGGTAGCCATGGCCTGTGGTACCTTTCTAGACCATAGAGTTAGAGGCTTCATAGACTAGAGGATGATGACATTGACAGACTCCTTGAATTGAGTTTCTTAAATCTACTATTACATCATAGATGTTTGAGACCGGTCTTGTTGGACTATGGCCATTATTCATTGAGTTAGAATTAAACTGAGTAGCCCACTATCATGTTTTCCCTATTCTAATGTCTTCTGCTGAATTAAATCATTGAGTGACTGTCATGAGGCCAAGTGGTTTGCTTGGGGAGTAGTAATAGTCTCTAAGTATTAGCCACGTCTGGGATATCCTCCCGAGGGGTGACAAAATTTCTCTTCCCCATCCCTCTTCATCATTAGTTTCATCCTCTTTAAATAAAAAGTCTTCCTCATTCCTTGTGCTTCCTCTATTCAAATTGAACAATCCATAAAATAATGGCTCCGATTGAAGAACAGAAAAAATCAAAGGGAAGTACAAATAAAACGGTGAGAATATGTTGAAATGTTACCGTTTTCGCTACAAATATTGTGTGATAGTTAGAAAAGACACCATAGAGAGTGATTAAAACTTTGAAGTATTAAACGTACAGCTTGAGAAGACACCAAAGAAGACATCAAACATAGCGATTTGAATTTTTTTGATGTATTCTAATTTTTTTAGTGGAATGGGTTGGAGGTTGAAGGAGTTAGATAAAAAATTAAAAATTACATTTCTACCTTTAATCACTTCAAAAATTATTCTTATAACCTTGAATTGCCCTCAAGAGAGTGTGCATGAGCCTCTTATTCATTCTCATTGAACGACGACAAGTGAGCAAATCCAACTAGAAAAACTAACCTAGTCTATATCCACAATTGTCACCCCCTGCTTTTCCGCAATATGCGATGCAACCAAATGAGATTCACCTGATAAAATACATTACGTAGTCCAACTAGTACCTATCAAGGAACTAAGCCTTGAACTCTAAAGCTTTCTTTCCTAAGAAAAGGGGACCAATATAGCTAAACTAATATAGTAGAAAGATGAAAAGCCAAAAGTCAAGGTGCATAGTGGTCTTTTCAAGAATAGAGGAGTATAGAATAAGGGGTTCACAAGACAAAAGAGAGTCCACTAGAACTATGGACAAAGATATTTTACTCAATTGACCAGCTAAACATTCCATTAGGAAGCCTGATCTTGACACTTCTGTGTGGTATTCATTCTCGTTTGACTCTAGAAATCACACCCAACAGTGGTTGGAATAGCTTGCAAAATTCAACAACTTGTTTTTGGCTTTTTTACCCCATATTATCTGGTGGATCTCGAAACATATGAAATATCTCCCTCTAAGCTGCAAAACAAAAGGAACCTTAAAAATCTCTCATCCATTTTGAATTAAGAAGATGTGAAATCATGTTTATATTTATAAGTCTATAAGAAAAGTGCATTAAGAGGTGTATGGATATCTCCTAGTCTACCCATAATATGTGAAAGTATCAGCGTAATTTCATAGATTTATTTGGTATGAGTGCTACATGAAGAACATAAGCCAGATATTGAAATGGGAAGACCTCAAAATGAGTTGATCGACCATTTAAACCCCTTGATGTGCTATTAAAATACATCACATTTGATGCCTAAAACTTTAGATTTTGTGTGTTCTCAGTGCGACATTTATGATATTTATGTGCTTTTGTGTTTGTTTTTGCAGGAAAAGTAGGTTGGCATAATTTTGGGAAGATTGCATACTTTCTCTGGTTTTTGCTAACTTACGAGACTCTCTACGAGTCGTAGAGTTGGTTTTCTAGGAATTTTTAGTGTTGTATTAAAGTCTGATGATTTGAGGTTCGGGCGATACAAGACCTCTTTACGACTTGTAGTTCACTCTACGAGTTGTGTTGGAAAGCTTCATAGAAATTTTTAGTGTTTTCCAGGGTTGGACCAAGTGTTGCAGATATGGAATACAATAGGACAAAGGAATCATAGATTAGTCTACGACTGATGAAGATGTCTCGTAGTAGTGAAGTCCAAGATCCAAGAAGCTGAACACGAAAAACCGATTACGACTTGTTACCCTAGTTACAAGTCGTAGCATCCGTCGATAAGTTTTTCTAATTTATTTAGGGACTTGTTTTCAAATACTATAAATAGTAAATATTGGGTCATTGCGCAGTTTTTTTTATAGTTTTTCATAGAGTTTTTCAGAGGATGGAGCAGAGAGCACAAAATTAGGGCATTTTTAGGGTTGTAGATATGGCAACTAAATATTGGAGAAGAGATTCTCTTTTGGATTCAATTCATCTTTCAATCTTGTGATTCTCAATACAAATTGTGTTT
This sequence comes from Solanum ossicruentum, assembly GCA_025774065.1. NCBI lineage: Eukaryota > Viridiplantae > Streptophyta > Magnoliopsida > Solanales > Solanaceae > Solanum > Solanum ossicruentum. The sequence continues at coordinate 8,626 of JAOTQR010044458.1, forward strand.
TCTTTTTCTTCAATCCTTTTGAGTAAGTGATTAAACATGTCTTCTCTAATCATTGTTTTTTTATTTGCCCAAAATATGAGTAGCTAAGCACAACTTTGGGTTGTGGGAACCATAAAGGTCTAACAAAATAAACCCAAATTATTTGCAATTCTTAGAATGGGTATTTACATGTATTAATAATACTCTTCATTATGCATGTTTTCTAGTGGTGACTAACATTAGAACTCACCTAGCATTACCTTTTTGATCCAGATTATAATGAATAGGAAAAGAGATTTATTAATAGGATTCGATGATGCGTTCTTGTCTAATCAACAAAACTAGACCAAGGGGATGTTGACTAGAACTATGGCTAATGGTTAGTATAGTGCACTTTAGAGATAGACCAAGTCCCATAGTGAAATTCGACCTTCACCTTTTAATAAAGGGTTGAAAGAACTTAAATTACCGTCCTGCATGCGATATTCTAGTGAAGAATTGTGATATCCAGGGATGTTGAGTTAGTGAATCATGTGGATCACAACTCTCCATTATTGATTGTCTTCCATTTTAGTTAGTTTAGTTTAATTTCTTATCAATCATTGCAAACCCCCCCCCTTTTTTGGGAATTGAGTTAGTTAATATTTGAATTATTTTTTAGTGAACCAATTTGTGAAGTCTCTGTATTCCCTGTGGGATTCGACCCTACCCTTGGTTAGGTTTATTACTTTGATGATTGCTTTGACTTCAAAAGAGAGGTGTCAGATGAGTGTGATCAATGAAAATGGTTCAGTTGCCGAGGAATACGACAAGACTTTGATTGACTTCATTAGTAGTATAATTCAAGTATTAATTTCTTAGTTCTCTTGTATTTTACTTTTTTTTGTTTTTGTTTTTGTTTGTTTAGTTTCATTGCTAGGAATACTAGGTATTGTATGCCCAATACAAGGAGTTAGGATAATCCCTTAGCTCTAATTGACTTAGAGATCCAATGGGCTACAAGAAGAATAGCCCAACAAAATGCTAATATCGTGGTTAATAAAGCTATGAACCGGAATGATGATGTAGATGATAGGGATGACAATCCATAACCTTTGGAGAATAGGCCATAACCTATAGACGTCAATGAGAATGCTTGTGGATGGAACCAATATGGATTAAATCCCATTGCCATGGATGTAATGGGAGCTATAGTGTTGCCACCACTACCTGCCGACATTAAGTTCACGATTTCAAGCGGATTGCTTCAAAATCATGGTTTGTTTGTGGGTCTACCATCTGAGGATCCTTATAGCCATCTGTATAATGTAGCTTTTGTTTGCAAGAGCATGATAGGGTTGCAAAATATTTCCATGGATGTTATTGGATTACGTGTGTTCCCTCTATCTCTTACTGGTAATGCAGTGGTATGGCTACCAGAACTCCCACAAAGCTCAATCAAAAGTCGGGAGGATTTACAAAAGGCCTTTTTGGAAAGACTCTTCCCTAGATCAACTCAATAATTTTGAGGAATTACCTGGTGATTCAATTAGTACAACATGGAAGAGATTTACAAATTGTTTGAGAAACGTCCAAGACCAGAAAATTGTTGATGATGCCTTGGTAGAGATCTTCTGCCATACCCTTGATAGAAATAGTCAATCTACACCCGTTACTATAATGGGAGGCATGTTCTTGGATCAACCGTTCAGAAGGATTGCCGAGAGAATGGAACAAGTGGTCAAAACTAATTGTGCATAGGGGCAACGGGAGAGAGCTTCTATGAGGAGTTCATGTTCTTTTAATGTTGGTCCAAAGTAAGCTAAGATCAATGAGGAGATCATGCAACAACTTTCTCAACTCCACACAAGCATGGATATGGTGGTGAAACAAATTGAAGAAAGAGTGCATATGATAGTCCATCAACCTCCTCGAGCACCCGTGTATATGAGCATTATTACGATGGGGATTCTCTTTTGTGAGTGATCAAACGATGGATTTCTTGAACAATGCCCAAGGTTTCAGTTAGGACTTTTGGTGCGAAGGTTCCGGGAACCAAGGTCGGAACAACAATCGAGAAGGTGGTTATAGAGATAACCGAGGTGGTTATTATGAGAGGAATAAAGTTCCAGAAGCCGAGTGGCGTAGAAGAGATGGCTTTAGGAATGGTCCATTTGTGCCACCCCATAATTATAATATCGGGGCAAGTAACTCTTGGATTGAAGAGATGATTAACTGATTATTCAAAAGAGGGGAGACCTAAGATGAGACTTTTCGGGGAATGAAGTTCGATATTTCAATCATAAATCAAAAGATAGAGTCTCATTTGGTCGCCATTAATCAACTTGAGCAATAATGCGGTCAAGTATCTACTCAATTGAATCAATGCAAAAAAGGTATATAGCCAAACAATATAGTTTAAAATCTGAAGAATGAGGGGCATTGTATGTAGTCAGGACTAGGGGAGGTAAGAGTACCATCAATCCTCCAATGCTGGTAGGTGTGGATGATGTCCATGAGGATATAGTTGCAGAAAAAGTTGTGAATGAAGGAGAAGAGGGCAACAAAGATGGAGTAAAGCAGTGAAGTGCTTAAGGAGCCAGAGAAGTATAAGACAGTCCCAAGTCCTCCTCCTACCTTTCTCCAAAGATTCAAACAATAGAGGAGGATGGTAAGTTTAAACATTTCCTTTTCATGTTGAAGCAACTATCCATCAAAATTCTCCTAATCAAAGCATTGGACAAATGCCCGATTATTCTATATTCATAAAGGATTCTGTGACTAAGAAGTGCACGATAAGCTAAGAGGTTTCTCAAAAACTTAAACATTGTAGTGCCATTACAATTAAGTCCTTAGTTCAGAAAAGGGAAGACCTCGATGCACTTACCATCCCTTGTTCCATTGGTGATGTATAGCTTGCAAAGGCTTTGTGCGATTTGGGTCCTAGCATCAACCTAATGCCTCTTGCAATCTTCAAAAAGCTTGGTTCGAGTTCTCCTACTCCTATGAAAATGAGGTTGTTAATAGTGGACAAAACAATTAAGAAACTAGAGGGAATACTTTATGATGTTTTTGTGAAAGTTGACAAATCCATATTACCAGGAGATTTTGTTATTCTTGATTGTGAAGTTGATTTTGAGGTCCCAATTATCTTGGGGAGACCATTTCTGGCCACAGGGAGAGCTTTTGTGTATATGGGTTCCAGTCAACATAGATTTAGGGTGAATGAAGAAGAAATACTTTTTGATATCCACCAATCTATGAAGCATTTAGATGAATTAAAAAGTGAGATTTGGACAGTTGTTGAATTTTGTGTACTCAAGATGTCTAAGTCATGTTGCGATAATAAATCAGGTGCTACTTCAGGGGAAATCAAAGCATTTTTGATGTTTTAGCTTATTCTTGATGTTTATTTTTAGTTTTTGAATTCTAAGTTGATTGTTTGTTTGTGTTTTGATTGTTATTTTTGATTTGGTTTGTTGCATCTAGGGTGCAAGTGCATTTTATGAAGACTATACAGCTTCAGGGCAAAGATTGCAGGTTTTACTGAGACTTGTATCTGATGCAGTCTCTACGACCAGGCTTATGAGTTGTATTGCACTTTATAAGTCATAATTCTGTCTCATAGAGAGTTACAGTGAGCAGGTTAAGTGTGCACTCCATCTATGAGAAAACTTTATGACTCGTAGTCTAAACTACGAGTCATGAAGGGGTTTGTGGAAACCAGGTATGTTTTTGAATTTTTTCGAGTGTTCAAGTGGTCTACGAGACCAGGACTTATGAGTCGTAGACCAAGCTACGACTCATAGTCAAGGTTTCATAAATCCGATTCAGTGAATTTAAAGCATTGACCCGGTAAAGTATAAAAGGGAATCAAAATTAATTTGACCCCATTGTTTTACCCTAATTACCGACATATATCCCCCATTAATTCCGATTATCTTCTTTGGTGATTGTTACCCATTTTTGGCAAGAGAATCCGACAACTAGAGTTTCTTCATTAGTCATCTTGTTTTTCTTCCTCAAGTTCATCTACACGCTTTGTAAGTTTCTTGGTTTAGTTTTAACTTCTAAATTTATCTTGATTTTTAAAAGTTTGAGTTGGTAAATATGAATGAGTTGGTCTATAGGCATTTGATTCTTGCTTGAATGTGAGTTATGAATGAGAGACTAGGGTTTCCATAAGTTGAATTGATTGTATATTACCTAAATCAAGTGCTATATATTTGATATTGTAATTGAATGCCTGTGATATCATGCTCCTTTTTTGTTGAATGGTTGTTAATGGGTTATGACTGTAAATTGATTTTTTCAGCTACACAGGAGTGTGATTATGTTTGGGCTATATTGAATTAGTCAGAATCATATTAATTCTTATTGTTCCTGTTGAACTACACCCCAAGTGATCTTCTATGTGATTATGTGATTGTTGTTGTGACTTGGTGGATGGTGATATAGATGCATGTTTGAATGAATTTGGGGAAGAATGAAATGATTGGGTATTGATTGCTAAGTCGCATGTTGTTTTCAGCATAGTTTTCTTTGGATTGAACTGACACCTGTTATGGTGCCACATTAGCATTTATAGTGTATTTGTTTCATTTTAAAATTATTGAGGGGCAATAAGACCCTAGTTAAATTTAGATGTGTGTTGAGGCGGCAATAAGACCCTAGTTAAATTCAATTGTGTCGCTGAAATGTCAAGTATAGTTTAAGGGGTACTTATGCATTATCCCTATTATATACAAATATAAACATAAATTTAATACATAAAATCAATAAATGCATTTTATATCTATCACTGAAATTAAATGGATACGAATAATGAAGCAATTTCTTTATTTTATACTTTATTAATATAGGATGCGCTTGTGAGCCCATGTATATATTCTTGTGTGTTTGTGAAAATAGAAAATGGGGGACGTGCACTTATGGTGATTGTGCAGATGTGAAAGAATAGAACAGTAACTTGAGGGGGTTCGTAGGGATTATCATCTCGTTGGTAGTCGTTCGCTAATGAACCCACAAAATTTGAGCTCAAACAGAAATGATCACACGCATTTTATCTATTGCACATAAACTAAGACAATCCTAAATTTCTATTTCATGACACATAAAAGACAAATTGAATGACACACATCCTTCAAAAAGTTTTGAGCTCAAATAGAGTCGGTCACACATATTTTAAAAAATCCATTGACTAATATACACATGAAAAATTAAGACAATTCTGAATTCTATGTGATGACACATACAACAAACAAAAGAAAAAGTGATGTCCACCTTTACAAAATATTAAGTATAATTTAATAAGATGTCATCAGTGGATCCAAAACAATTGAGAGGAAAAATATCAATTACACACATTTTTAAAAATTCACGGACTAATACACATGAAGAATCAAGATAATCTTGATTTTTTGTTTCGCAAATATAAACTACTAAGGGCAACATTTATTCTAAATAATTTGAGCTAAAACGAATTTAGTCACGTATATTTTGAAAAATTCATGAATTTATATACACAAAAAATAGAGGACATAGAGTTAGTCCCGAATTTCTATCTCGTGACATATTACTAACTCCAAAATAATGATGTCCGATTTTAAAAAATAATAGGTATAATTTAATATGTCACCACCAATTAACTCATAAAATTTGAGCTCAACCAGAGTCTGATTGTAACTCCCCCTAAAATATTCTAACTTAGAAGGTCAATAAACTCAGGAAATTAACTTTGAATATGTTGAAGAATAGGACTGCAAACCCAACCTACATCCTGGAGATAGGCCGATGAGCCATAGAAAGGATCTCAAAGATACTATCTCCAAGTCTTGAAGAACCAAACCAAGAGCCAGTCCACAAGACATAGAAGATTCAATGAGGCGTAGACAAAGCCTCGAGAGTGTAGGCCTTGACTCTGAGGCCAAGTCTGTCAACCATCTCGGCTGCATATTTCTCCTTATTACATACCCAATGATAGTTGCATGTGCATTACGGTGGTTATTAATCATATGCCTAGTTTCAACAAAAACTCATATTTTTTATTTTCTGCATGAAATGTTTTCTTATCCGTAATACATTTGAACATTTTTTCATCAAAAAAATCGTGTGTCTTACGCTTGTTATTTTTTAGTTTGGTATTATAAAATTTATATTCTTTCATTCATTTATTATTCATTTTTGCTTTTACTTGATTAAAATATATATTCATCTTCATATCTCATATCTAATTATCTATTTAATTGATATATTCGTAATATCTATAACTCATACTTTTCATATATATATTCATAACCTCTAAATGTTTAATTTAAGATTTTATGAAATCTTTTGGTGTTCCTCTGTTTTTATCTATATAAATAATCTTCTTATATCATGAGATTCGTATAAATATAGTTAAAGTATGTAGTGAAATACTTATAACATTATTATACTATTTAATTCATATTTTAGTTTGATTCGATGAAGACAGATATTGAATTTTTGTTGGATA
>JAOTQR010044468.1:0-50087 GCA_025774065.1 Solanum ossicruentum
TTATTTTGATGTTTGCATGCAGGTATGACTCATATATTTTTATTGGATTTATTACTCTCATTTATGTTTCATACTTTCCGCTTTACATATTCGGTACATATTTCGTACTGACCCCCTTCCTTCGGGGGGCTGCGTTCATGCCCGCAGGTACCGACGTACAGGTTAGGGAGCCACCTCTTTAGGATCTCTGCCTACCGTTGAAGTGCTCCCTTGCCTCAAGTGTAGACTTTTGGTATATACATGTACTGTTACTTTCTGCATTTTGCATTTATGTATATTCGCGGGTATGACGGGACCCTATCCTGTCCTATGATTCAGTTCGTATGTATAGAGATCTGTAGATACATGTGGGTGTGGGATGTTACTTGTGATATGATTACGTATGTACAGTGCTTTTGTTGGGCGGTTCTACCGCAGCGGTGACCTTGTCGGCCCGGATATATTTATGTTTATATGTGTCTAGATGTTTGTGACATGCTGGGATTGCTGTTTGCAGGTTTGGTTTGTCAGTAAAACAGAGGAAACTTTGCCAAAATTTTGATAGATTCCTTAGCTATTATAGTTGGAAATCCGGTTTAGTGTTTGTCTGGGTGCCTAATCGTCACTAATCACGGTCCCTGGGTTGGGTCGTGACACCAACTCACTGATCATCTCAAGAGCAAACCTCCTTTGGTTCATGAGAATTCCTTCTTTGATCTTGCTATCTCAATTCCAAGGAAATACTTCATCTCACCTAAGTCTTTGATTCTGAATTTGTTCTGCAAAGCTATCTTGGCCTCCTGGATCAATGTATAATCATTCCCTGTGATTAGCATGTCATCAACATACACTAGAATGATCACTATGATATCTTCCTTCTTTCTTTTGAACAAGGAGTAATCAAAATGGCTTTATGTGAACCCTGAGTTGGTCGAAACCTCAACAAGCTTCAAGTTCCACTGTCTTGATGCTTGTTTGAGTCCATATAAGGATTTGGGCAGTCTACATACCTGCTTATTCCCCCCTTGACTGCCAAATCCTGGTGGGGGAGCCATGTAAACCTCTTCTACAAAGTCACTATGAAGAAAGGCATTGTAGATATCCAATTGGTGCAGAGACCATTGATTTGCAACAACCAGTGCAAGGACCAATCTAACAGTAACCATTTTGACCACAGGAGAGAAAGTTTCTTGATAATCCAATCCTGCTTGTTGGTTATACCCTTTGGCCACCAGCCGAGCCTTGTATCTTTCAACTGTGTCATCTGCCTTATACTTTACTTTGAAGACCCATCTGCACCCTATAGTAGTTTTACCAGCAGGGAGGTCAACCATGGACCAAGTGCGATTAAGTTGCAAAGCAGCTAGCTCCTGGTTCATTGCATCCACCCACAGAGGATCTGTTACTGCTTCTTCATAGGATTGGGGCTCTTTGATGGGGGTTATCTTGGACAAATATGCCTGGTAGTGTGGACTGAGGTTAGAGTGTGAAATGTAGGATTGGATAGGATAGAGGCAGTTGGATGCAGTTATGGAAGATGGCTTACCACAGACATAGTCATTTAACCAAGTAGGAGCATGGCTGGGTCTGTTTGATCTTCTGGGGGCATCAATGGTTGGTGAGGAAGTAATTACAGGGGAATGAAGTGTGTGTGTCTGTGATGAGGGACCAGTATAGGTGAGAGGAGTGAGTGATGTGGGGTTTTGTATGATTAAGGGTGTTGTTTCAGCTGTTGTGAGAACTCCATTTGGGAATATTTGCAGCCTTTTGTCTTTGATCATTTGAAAAGGAAAGATGTGTTCTCTAAAAACCACATCTCTGCTGATGAAGAAGGTGTTTGTGAGCATGTTGAAAAGTTTGTAGCCCTTTTGTGTGGATGAGTACCCCAGTAACAGAGCTATAACAGATCTTGGTGAGAACTTATCTCCATTACGCAAATTAGTGGCAAAACAGAGACAACCAATGACCCTTATGTGGTTTAAAGATGGTGCTCTACCATAAACCATCTCAAAGGGAGTTTTACCAAGAAAAACCTGCAGGGGTAATCTATTAAGTATGTAAACAACAGTGAGGATACATTCATTCCAGAATTTCAGTGGTAGGAAACCTTGTAAACGAATAACTCTAGCAATCTCTAAGATGTGTCTGTGTTTTCTCTCAAGAAGCCCATTTTGTTGATGTGTGTGAACACAAGAAGTTTGATGAACAATACCAAGAGAATTAAACAACTGAGTGCAACCAAAATTAATGAACTCAGTGCCATTATCACTTCTAAAGACCTTCACATGTGCACCAAACTGATTCTTCAATAGAGTAAAAAATTGTCTAAGAATGACAACAACACCACTCTTCATTCTCAACATATACACCCAAGTCATTCTGCTACAATCATCAACTAAAGTAAGGAAAAATCCGCAGCCATCATGACTAACAACTCTATATGGACCCCAAACACTCCATGTATCATAGAGAAGATGTTATTACTTTTATTAGAATTACTAGGAAATAGAAGCCTGGTCTGTCTAGCCAGTGGGCAAATGGTGCAATTCTGGAGTTCATGGCACTCTTTCCCAATCTTCAATGTAGAGGTTTGATGCATCACTTTGACAGGGGCATGTCCAAGTCTTTTGTGCCAAACTGCTATATCTTCAGCTTTATCTACAATGTCACTGTTGAACAAGTTGGCACTTATTGTTTTGGAACTGTCCTCTTTCTTTATTGGCAACTGTATGTTGTACAAACCACCAACTTCCTTACCAATCTCCCTCACTACTCCACTGTGTAGGTCCTGCATAACATATATATCAGGAAAAAAAGTGACAGCACACTTTAAATCTCTGGTCAATTTGGACACAAATAACAAGTTGTGCTTAAACTCAGGGATGTAGAACACATTTGAAATGGTGTCCCCATCATCTAACTTGCATTTAGCCACACATGCTATGTCTAATGCATTACCATCTGGCAAATATACTCTCTTAACACTGTCTTTGTTAATTCGACTAATTCCATCCAATAGTTCCTTACTATGAACCATATGATTGGTGGCTCCAGAGTCAATTATCCATTTCATAAATGTCGCACTATTGGTAGCCAAGAAAACTTGACTCATACCTAGTTTCTTTGAGCAAGAAGGGATTTCCTTTTACAACATCTTCAGAATTTGTTATACTGTTCTTGAGTAAACATCACTCCTCCTCCCTGATTTGAATTGTGTGCAAGCTGAGGTGGTTTTGTTTGTGATGGCCCAGTTGAATTAGCTACTGTTGCATTGACAGTGTGTTGTGGTGTGTATGCACTCTTCTTCTTATATTTGTGATCTGTTGGATATCCATGGAGTTTGTAACAAGTCTCCTTTGTGTGTCCTCTCCATTTGCAGAATTCACAGAATAAATGTGTATTTTTTCCTTTATAACTTCCTCTATCATAATGTCCTGATCCAAGAGTAGATGGACCAGTCTGATTTCCTTAGCTGGATAACCAGATCCACCAAAATTATGTTGACTCACACCTGTCCTGTTGCTGAACAAGGTTGTGCCTGAATCATCAGTTGACTTTCCCAAATTTCTTTGGCTTTCCTCAGAAATCAGCATTGAATAAGCTTTGTTGATGTTAGGAACAGGTATCATCATCAAAATTTGACTCCTCGCTTGTGAATAAGTCTCATTCAACCCTGTTAAAAACTGTAGCAAACGTTGGTATTGATAATGCTCCATGTATCTTCTTAACCCTGCACATTCACAACCAGGACAAGGCACCAACGAATCATACTCTACCCATAGATCCTTCAATTTAGTGAAATAGCTTGAGATGGATGAAGTTCCTTGTGTCATCGTCGTAATCTCCTTATGCAATTGAAACACTCTAGAGCCATTCTCCTTATCAAATCTTTCCTTCAAGTCACTCCACACAGTACATGCATTAGAGGCATAGGCCTCACAACTAACTAATTCACTGCTTACAGAACTCATAATCCAAGATAACACTATAGCATTCACTTTCTCCCACAAATCACGAAGTAAAGCCTTGAACTTATCTTTCGAATGTCTTCCATCTACAAACCCCATTTTTCTCTTTCCAACTAGTGCAATCCGCATGGATCTACTCCACAAAGCGTAATTTTCTGGGCCAGTTAGTTGAAAGGAAATCAAGGAGCTACCTGGTGTATTGCAGGCCTGTAGAAATAGGGGATGATTTACATCAATAGTTGTAGCCATTCTAGCTGTTCTTCTCTGAACATCACCTTCTCCAGCCTTCGCCATTGTCAGCTGATCTATTCGCGATCGAGCACTTCAATTTTCAGAACCCTAGTTTGTCGAACTTCAAAATTAGCACCTCTCAAGGAAACGTGACGCGCCTAATTAGAACCTGCTCTGATACCATGATAAAACCACTACAAAGAGATCAATCAGTAGAAATCAGTGAAGAAGAAGAAGACGAATGAAGAACAGAGAACCTTTTGAGAATGGTGAAGGGCTCAAAGTAGTGAGAGCTTTTTCCTTCTTTTTTTATTCAGTTTAAAAGGAAAGAGAAACATGTGTGTGTATATATATACACACACACATGTTTAAAGGAACTAACTAATCAATTAACCTCCTTAACTAACTCCTAACTACTCAACTAACCACTAACTACATTTAACAAACTAACTTCCATTAACCACTTATTATTCTTCAACAATTTTTATATCTTTTTATTACTTGACGCAATACACATTTGCAAAGTACATACAGTAAACTAGTAGCAATAAACGATGTGACATATAATTGGCCTAACTGATATCAATGTTTCAGGGATTAGACATACACTTATGTGTGTGAAAATTACTAAAATTATGTAAAAAAAACTTATTTGAATCTATAATTTCGAAAGTGATTTTTTTATTTTTTTTCAAAACATTTTACAAAATCGTCCATATATTGAAAAATACTCCATCAGCAGAAGAGTGAGAGGATAATTTCCAGATGAGCTCTAAAGTGAGGTCTATCTACATCTCCTATAACGAGGAACCCTCAAAGAACATCAAACAAGTACATTCTATACAAAAAAAAAAAAAAAAAAAAAAGTTCCTAATAAAAAGTTAATGGTAAAAATTTAAAAGTTAAGTTTGTCAAATAAAAATAACAAATTTGTCCATTCATAATAATGCACCCATCGTTTTAAAATTATAAATTCAGTATTGTTATTAAATCAAAAAAATGTAATAAGATATTTGATTAGTCAATTTACTCATTTAATTCAGTGAAGTTTTACAAAAAAAAAATTTTGCCCGACAACTCACAAGTCAAAAAAGAATTCATAGTACATGACTACATGCATGTGGTTGCTGGGATGTAAGTGTAACAATGTCAAGGTGTGTACAATTCCCCCCATTGAACTATATATACATTCAAGATGAAATTTATGAATTTCTACATCAATCTTAAATTAATATTATAATAATAACCTTATATTAAGGAAAAAAAACCTTTGAAATTAAATAATTTATATAGAATAACAATGTTATTGTTAATTACCACATAAACAATATTTAAGTAGCTGCATAACTACTACTAAAGCGAATCAAAGAAGCTTTATGAGTTTAAAAATGAGGTAATTAACTAGCTAAAAAGGGCTCATTACTGATGCTAATAACCTACTTAGTGTAGTTATAGGAAATCAATTAGCTACTATATTGTTAAAGCCATCACAATTATTTGATTAGACGGCGCATAGGCCTAGTGTCCTGTATCAAGGGGACCAACTATATGAGTTCCTATTATACGGTAGCATTTATATTTGTTCAAAATAATTCTTTTAATAATTAAGAAGAAATTAATGACTATTTTTTTTTATAGATAAATGAGTATTTATATAATCAAGAAATCATATCAAATAAGTATCATCTAATTAAAGGTTTAGCAAAAAATTATCTTTCATTTTTAAATTTTAGGGGTGAGTGAATTTCTTAATTAGGACGGTGTCCAACCTAAAAATATCATATACTTCGTATGGATCGAAGGGAGTAGGTTTTGAGGCTTTATGCATGATGAGGTTCTTAAGATAACAAAAATAAGATTTAAATAAATTATATATAAGGATAGTATAAAATATATTATATTATCAATGTATTTGATTTTTTATAAAAGATAACATGTCATATATATATATACACACACGCTCTGTACCAACACCGGCCCAATGCATGCTATTTATTTTTCTCGATTTATGTGGCACTTATAGATTTTATAATATATTTTTAAAATTTTTAAGTTGTTAATTATTGCGGTTTATATTATATTTTATCTTATTTTTAAATAATATATATTACTTATTTTTGTTCCAATTTATACTACAAATATAAAATATATCTAAAGAGTTAATCAAAATTTTATTTATTTTTTAAATATTTCAAATTATTGATTTATTGCAACTCTCTTTGTCCCAATTTTCATGGTACTGGTAAAATTTCAAGAGCCATTTAAATTTTCTATATATATATCTTTTAAATTTTATTTTGATGATTTTTGTAATTTATATACTTTTTACGTCATCTCAAATAATATACATACAATTTTTTTTTGTTTATTTATGTTATACATTTTAAAAAGTATTTCCTTTTTGACATTTAAAATAGTTATTTAATTTTATTTGACACTTAAAATAATTATTTAAAAAAAGAAGACTCAATTTATTATTTTTTGTTTGTCTTATCCTAATTCTAATATATGCATCACCTAAATTAATTGATTAGGGTGATATAGTAAAATCACATTCAAGCAATCGAGAAAGTAATTTATTAGGAGTAATATTGTAAAATCACAATTGAAGCAGATAAATCAGCTGAAGAAATAATTAATAGAAACGATGAAATAAAATCAAACTGCTAAATCATGTACGTCAATCAGTAGCTGCCTACTTAAGCTGGCAACTGAAACAGGCATGCATATCTATCGTGCGCAATTTGAAATTTCAAGAACCATTTAAGATTTTTTATATATCTTTTAAATTTTAAGTTGATAATTACCGTGACTTGTAGTACTTTTTACATCATTTCAAATGATATACATAAAATTTTTGATTTATTTATATTATGTATTTTTAAAAGTACTTCCTTTGTGACACAAATATAATCATTGAAAGCTGCTAAAATAATTATTTAATTTTATTTGTCCAATTTAAAAAGAAAGACTCAATTTGTCATTTTTTGTTTGTTTAATCCCAATTATACTATATGCATCACCTAAAATAATTGATTACGTTGAAAAATAATTTATTTGTTATATTATAAAATTATATAAAATTATGTTGTTGGTGTTGTTGTTGTTGTATAAAATTATAGTTGAAACAGGTGAAACAACTAAAAAATAAGTAAATCAAATCAATAAAGTAAAATCAAATAGTTGTCACAAGCACATCAATCAATAGTTGTTTGCTTAACAAGGCATGTTGACCGTTAGCTGCCTACTTCTAGACGCTTCTTAATAGACTTTAATAATAATAATAATACTTCCGTCCTATATTATCAAGACACATTTCATTTTACACGGTTATTAAGAAATCAATAATACATAAGTGGATTTTATCATTTTATATTTCATTTATATCAATATATATTAAATTAAGTTAAAAAAATCATTAGTACACTAATTAAAGATGGGATAAAATGAGAAAAAAATAATTAATTTAACCCTAATTTAATAAATATCATATAATATGAGATAAATGTTTATAAAAAGATATTCTTATAATATGAGACGGATGTAGTATATAATTAGAAAAAAAAAAAGGGTCGTGGATTTAGGTTTGAACTCTAATCTAATTAAAATAAAAAGTTAAGACATGCTTCTTGACAATTAGTAATATCCTGCTTTGTCAAAAAGAGAGAAAGAATATAATTTATTACGCACGCCCAGTTTCCTTTTAGTTTATATTTATAATAAAATAAATAGAAAAAAACAAGAAAGTAAAAGCAATATACTTCCCTTTGTTGAGAAGCTAGTTCCCAACTCACCTTTTGGCACTTCCAAAGTTTGAAAACTGATGGATCATTTTGCATGGAAACGTGCATTAATGTTGATCATTCCCTAATCTTTGTTTGAGACATAGTCAATAAATATTACTTTCTTTATTTTATTTTATATGATATCATTTAATTTAATATAATATTTAAAAAATTAAATTTCTAATCTAAAATATATATGTGTAATTAAAAATTATTTTATCAAAAATAAACAAAAATTTAAAATTAAATTATTTTTAATTCTAATAAGATGATGAACTAAAAAAAAGTCAAAGCTAGTGAGATCGAGTAAAGTAAGCCTCTGTTACTATTGAAAATATTGCAATTGGTGTGTTTGAGATCCATATGTTTGCATTTTTAATTAAGAGTTTTTGATCCGATTTATTTCTATTTAGATTAACTTAAAGATATTTGAATTTAAATTATCATTTTTATTATTGAAATATTATTACAAAATTGGACTGCTGTTATTTTTTAATATCTAAATATGGATGAGTTATTTATTTTTCAATATAATAAATACACAATTCTAGTAAAAAGTAGTTAAATAAACTTAATATAATGAAATTATTATTGGATAAAGAGAAATATTTATGTTCACAATGGTGAAGATGATTTGTAATTGTTGTGGTTGTGATTAGGGTTGTGCATCAATCAGATTGGTTTGATTTTATGTATTAATGGTGTGGTTTAGTGATTTTTTATTTTTTATTTTTAAATATGCTAAATCAATAAAAAAAAATTTCTTACCAATTTTTAGTTTATCAATTTTTTATTCTTAACAATTCGATTTTCGGTTTACTCAATAACAAAAAACTCATAAAATAAATATATAACTTCTCTAATAATTTGACGCGATACAATGCAACAATGCAATATAGTAAAGTAAGCAAATCGGTTGTAAATAATATAGTGCTTTTGAAAACTAGAGTAAGACAAAAAATTGTAAAACTAATGAATATATCTATTTTCAGTTTACAACAGTCACCTGATTTAATAAAATAAGGTTTATGAATGCATATTACCTAGCCCAAATGAACACTACAAAATGACAACTAAATCAATAAAAAGTGAATAAAATATTTGTTGAGCACTTAAATTTAAAAATATACAGTATTTGACCTCATATTCTAATTTACTTTCTAGCCATAAGTCTTGTATAATGAAAATCAAGCAAACAAATGATTTACGAGTATCAATTTACTTGTATGATAAATTGTTAATATCTAATTAATAATTATGTAGGTGTAGAGTAGTAAATCATTACTATAATTTTAATGGGTTATCGATTTACCCAATAACCCAATATTGAAAAATTAATCAAAATTGAACCAATAATTCGATAAATTTTTTTTATAAAACCATTAAAAATTCACTAATCTAATAATCCAATAATAACAATAATCAATAAACATTATTTTCGGTTCAATTTGTCGACTGATTTAGTTTTCTCACACTCTTAATTGTGATGGATGTAATGTGGAGGTGGTAATGTTTTTCTGACTGACGCTATAGTAATGATTGATAGTGATGATGATGGTTGAGATGATGGAGTTGGTTGGTGTTAGTAATTGCTTGCATTGAAGTCTGAAGAATGTGTGATGATTGAATGAAGTTATTGACGACTGTTGGCGGTATACAAGTTGTGATGTTGAACATGATTGGTCGTAGGAATTGAGTACAATGGTGATACTAGCTGATAATTATAGCTAAGGTGATGATAACAATGACAATAAATATAAAAATAATTATGACGATGAAGATGGTGTTAATGTATTGGTGACTGATAGGAGTATGATGTGGTTGGAAGCATTAGTTGTTGCTAGCTTGTGATGATTTTGATGACAAATGTTATTGATGATTGGTGATGATAGTTGATCGTGATGGCTCTAAACTCTAATCGTGATGGTAAATATAGTTAATGATGGTGGCCTGTGATTATGGACAATATAGTGAAGAATATTATTTCACATAGATTATCTCTTAACATTATTGTAACACCCAGTGAAAAGACGAAAATACCTCTAAATTTTACCTTACCTGTAACGTGCCTTCCCTTGCCCCCTTTGCAAATTCGAGACCGAATTTGCGATCAGTGCGAAAAATTGAGTTAGAAAATGATCTCATTTTGACTTTAACGCCAAAAAGTACAATTTATTTTTTCCAAGAAGCTTAAAATAGTAGTGTTTCCGCATCCCTTCTGCGACGCGAAGAGGACGTGGAACCATACTTGGAAATTTTTCGAAAGTTGACGAAAATTGAAAATTTGCAAAAATTCCCTCTCCCACAATGGTGTGCGATGCGCACCAGTACAAAAATGGACACTTTTCCTTCTTTTGTTTGGGAAGGGTAGTTTCGACCTTTCCCACAACCCATATCCTAAACTAATCAGTTTTTAAAGTCGTATTTAGGCCAAAAATATTTATTTTCTTCATTCATTCTCTCAAAAACAAGAAAACCCTCTGAAGAACTCAAGCGTAAGAAAATCAAGATCATAGTAGGATTCAAGAATTCTTTCCAATTCCTCAAGAATTCTTTCCAAGGTATGTAAGTCATCCTAAAAAGTACTCCATCCGTCTCAAATTAATTGAATTTTTGAGACTTTTTTCAATGGTCAAAATAAATGAATTGTTTAATGTTCAAAAGAATATTTGAAACCTTTTCCATATTTGTCCTTTCATTTATTGAAGTTATATATTTTCTAGAAGATAAATTACACTACATATTTATGATCTCACAGAGGGCAATAGTGAAAAGTATGGTATAAATTTTGTCTTTGAATGTTTTTCTTAATATGTGTTCATTACCTTACAAATTCAGTTAATATCGGACAGAGAGAGTATTATTTTTTGTAATATCTCTAGAAATGGAATTGGTTTTCACCCGTGAAATAAAATGTATTGAGTCGAGATTAAATCTATGTGAACCTTGTAAAGTATGTCAATTTCATAATAAATTTCCATACATATTTTCATGAATATTGTGATTCTTGATTTCTATAGCATCCAATTCAAGAATTGTTATTAAATTTATATTCAACTATGACCAAAATTATTATTGTTGAGTTTCTTACAAATCTTGATATTAATTTAAGAAAAGAAAGACTAGTTTGAGTACCTTTTAAGCTAAGCTCAAGAAGTATATTTTTAAAAAGATTAATTCTTGCATAGTAGCCAAGAAAAACTAGCGTGTTTTCGAGTCAATGAGTTGATATTAGTTTTCAGTCAAGTTAAAGAGTTCAATTACAGAAAAGTTTAAGACAAGTTAAGAAAAGTTAAACCTGGGCTAAGTCCCTGAAAGGATCAGATTTTGAGAATTTCTATTTTTTACGTATGAGCTATATAAAAGTATATTGGAAGTAGTATTGAGCAATGATATAAGTAAGAGTAGAATAAATTACTCGAATTCATACACTATGTAGCCAGCATATGATAGAATTGTACCAAGGTACCTTCCTCATTAGCCACTGAGATGACCCAGTTTTGAGATGGATCCACTCCCCTAGTTTCTTCGTCCCCTACCCCGGCAAAGTACGGAACGGCTTTGGCAGTGTGGGCAAGACGTTGTATCATCACGAAGTTCATAGTGATGGCTGTCGGTTAGAGAAACTCCCCAAGAAGTAAAATTTTTATTGTACTTAGTTGAGATTCAGTATTTCCTTATTAAAGTGTTTTTTTTTAATTTATGCTGCATATTTAATGAAGTTGAGCTAAGTACAAAACTAAGTTTTGAATACCATGTTTTATATATATTTAGCTATGTTCATTAAAGTGTTAATGTAAATGTTTCTCTTATATTGAGTTGCACTTCTGACAAGTTTAAGAATATATATGTATATTTCATATGCATGACATATTTTGTTAGTTAAGCTATCTCCAGCTGTAGTTTTAAAGTAAGTATTCTACTTTTATTACGTTTTGACCATCTTACATACCGTACATTCTGCATACTGACGCATTGGCGCTGCATCATATCATGATGCAGCTGCAAGTGTCCATGTTAGCAGATGATCAGTAGGACAGTCCCTATCAGCGGTCGATGAGACCTCGTAGTATCCAGAGGAGCTCAGGAGTTTTCATTTATTTCTATTTACTTTGTTGAGGTACCTGTGAGTCTATTCTGGTGCCCTATTCAGAGTCAGTATTTTAGAGGTTTCGTAGACTAGAAAGACAATGTATCAAGTTATTTCTTTGAAAGATTTGTGTCAAGTTGTATACTTTACTATTTTACTTTATGTTTCATAAATCTTGAACCATTCTAATCATTTTGGTAGTATTGTCTTTCGCTAAGTAAGTTAGCCAGGACAAATGGTTCTCTTGGGGACCATAAATGGTTTTCGAGTGCCGGTCACGTCCAGAGTATATGCTTCGGACATGACAAACTTGGTATCAGAGCACAAATTTCAAGTGTCCTAAGGTGTTTACGAAGCCGTGTCTGTAGAGTCTTATTTATGATTGTGACGGACCCACTTCTATGAATGAGGGACTATGGACATCTAAGAAAAGTTTTCCTTCTATCATGCTCTAGATCTTGCAATAAAGTTACTTTCTAAGAAAACTTGTCTATATTCGTGTGATTTCCAGATTCACTTGAGTACCTCTTATAAATTAAAGTGGTTGGAAAAGAAGATCCCAGATCCTTATTGTTGAGTTCCCTTCATCTAGAGTATTCAGAAAGCAAAGAGACTAAACTAGGTTTGAGATGAGCCAACTAGTGTGCTTGAGTTATCTATCCATAATATTGCACTCTTATTCGAATGAATCGTGCGTTTGAGGTGGAGCAAGATATGATGTTTTTCCAGACCATGTTCTCTCTATTATTCTGCAGATGTTATCTTGAGAGAAAAGATATATTATATCTCAAATACTTAGTAGTATCCTCTCCCCTTGAGAGAAAGTGATTGAAGGCCCTTTTAAACCAAGTGACAGGATGTTCATAGAGCTAGGGAGATGTAGAAGTTATAAGAGTGAGAATAGAAATTTCTTGAAGTTAGTAGCTAATAGTCCTATGGTGATTAGTCGGATTCCTTGCAGGTTTTGGTTAAAGAGTAATACGTATAGTATAGCTTCTATGATAAGGTATGTGAAGTGTCGTTAGTTCGTATGAGAAGGTGCACACTCTAATATGAAAGGAATTGATGTTGAAGTAGCATAGCGTTAGTAATGATGAGTATATGTGCAGAATATGAGAATAGAGGGCATAAAGTAGTAGATGTAAATTAGACTTATGATTGTGAAAAGAAGAGTCATGTAAGATTTATAGAGTTATGAGCTTAGCTAAGTAAGGATGTATGATGGATAAGAGATTAGTATCTAACTTATGAAAAAGGAGTGTGATAATAGATTATACTTAGACAGACCATGAGCTAGAGAATTAATTCTTACTATGAGGTTTAGTGATCTGACAATTCTTGACCTTATCTGGTAGGTTAGAGTTATTAATATATATATATATGTATAGGAGAAGTATGGGTGCACGTGTTTAGTATTGAACCTTAAGCTTGAACCTTAAGTGAGTATCATGTGAAGAGAGGACAACAGGATGAGGTTGACCCCATTAGTTGGAGGTCTGGTCTAGTAGACTTGATATAGCATTAGCAAGAAATTAAGCTATTCACTTGAAAGAAGTACGATGTTACATGGATATGGTATGTGATCCTTAGACGAAAACAGTGAATTGAGGCTAAGTCATTAGATACAAAGAGAGCCTAAGATGTATAGCCAATCCAGTCTATAAGTGTGAGATATGTTGACTAAGTACTTGCTATGAGGTTTTAGTGGGCCTAGGTTTCTAAAATGTTACGTGGTAGCTATGAGTAGGTATGGTATGATAGGGGAGTGTAATGCCCATATTAGTACTAGACCTTAAGCTTAAATTATGCCGAGTCGTGTGAAAAGGGGGATAACATGTGATAATGATAGCCTGTATTGGGGACTTACTCTAAGAGGCTCCCCATGGTGTATGTTTGGGATTAGGATGTTGACCTTCCAGAAATGTTAGGTATGAGCATGGTGTAGATGCCCCTTGGTAGGAATAGAGGATGGAGGATAACTCGTGAGATAGCAAGAGGCTTAAGAGGTGTAGCCAGGATAGGGTAAAGCTATATGAAGCTCCAAGTTGTGACTGCTACAATAATCTATATAGTATCATGGAGTTGTCAAGGTGGAGTAAGCTAATTTAGACATCATCTACTATCCTTACGAGCTGAGTCGAAGGAAGATAATCATAGATAATGAGGAGATCTCTATGGTAGTTCAGGCTTCCTTCAGTCCAATATAAGAGAACATAGAAGATAAGTGCTAGCAGGCCAAAAAGGAAGGTATTAGATCATAAGTCCTAGAAAGCGGATGTTGGGCCAATGAGAGTAGCAAGGAATTGAAGATGCCTATAAAGACAGAAGAAGGTTATAAGTTGATACCTCGGAAGAATGATTTAGCAAAAGTTTCACATCTTTGAGTAATATGTAGCAGGAGGATACAAGCATTCTGTACATAGTGGTGCTACGATCGTCTAGAGGATTGTACTTATAGCATAGTGAAGAGAATTAGTTCACAGACTTAGAGAGGTGACCTTTGAGCTAAGGAAAAGATATTGAGATGATGAGCCAAAGCAGACCTTGAGCTTTGATAGTGTAAGCTGATCAGAATGAGGCGTCAATGCTTTCCTATCTCATGTTCCTTATACTTCATCGTGATAATGCTTTATTCTTACTTTCTGCAAGGGCACCATGCCCATGATTCAGACTCATTCACTCTATGTTGCTACGTGTTTATGTTCAGCTCTTAAAGTGAGAAATGGTAACTTCATTCAGCAATTCTGATCTTATTTCATGAATCAATAGTTTCCAGCCTTTTTGTTATCCAAGGCAATGCTTGAGCTTTCCAGTATGTACAGTCCCATATACTTGTGGTGAGCCCCTAGTGGCATCACAATCATGTTATAAATGTCCTCATATCGGATTTCCTGAAAGAATCGTGCTTACGATATTATACTCTAAGTCCTCCGAGAAATTTTGTCTTTGGTATTGACAATGATGATAATAGTCGATGAGTTGGGGCAGATAAAAGGGAATGGGTGATGATTATAGTAGACCTACTCCATTTAAGGTTACAGATAAAGCTGAGACCTAGTAGTATGTAACAGTCAGGTAAGGACAGATTGGCATGCCTCATAATAGGAGTTAATGAGATTGTGGGTGTAGAAGTACGAGCATAAGTTTGAAGATTTCTAAGTAATGTCGACCTCTGAGGAGGTATGAAGTGATTAGGATGATAAGCTCGAAGGCGTAATCATCATTAAGTGAGGAATAGATGTGTGGGGATGGTAATCTTTGTAAGCAAGCCTCCAGAAAAAGTGCAGCATACAGTCCTTATGGGTTAGATTAGCATGAGTATGATCAGCCTGTGGGTAGCACCTTATGACCTTGGGTTAGACTTGAAGATGATGGGAGTGTGAAATAGATTTAGGTGATGCTGAGAGTTGTAAGCTTCGGTTAATGAAGGGTAGAACTCGAGGAAAAGAGCATAGCAGTAAGGAGGACTAGTGATCTTTAATGAAAGCCCCGTAGGGGTTTAGAGAATGAGTATTAAGGATTGACTTTTATGAATATGATTATCTCATGGAAAAAAATAGCTTGAGGCTTAGAAGTAGGCGTGAATGGAACAGGAGGAGATGGTAAGATAGGAATTGAGTAAGGGCTATACACTTAAGTTGGTGGGGTTGAGTTTTCCGCTCTTGAGTTATTGTTCACCCATTATTTAAAGTGTTTGGGTACTTAAGTTTTTGATGTGTATATTCATGAGTCTAAATAGGGACTATTAAGACCGATGAGGAGTTGAGAGTTTAAGTTATTGAGTATCACCACGAGTCTTGAGTTATTCGTGCCCCATTATTGCAGCATCCTTATCATTCGAGGAAGAATGATCACAAGGGGGAGATATTGTAACACCCGATAAAAAGATGAAAATACCCTTAGAATTTACCTTGCCCGTAACGTGTCATCTCTT
Organism: Solanum ossicruentum; assembly: GCA_025774065.1. Lineage (NCBI taxonomy): Eukaryota > Viridiplantae > Streptophyta > Magnoliopsida > Solanales > Solanaceae > Solanum > Solanum ossicruentum. Next base: position 15,988 of record JAOTQR010044468.1, read on the forward strand.
GCCCCTTTGCGAATCCGAGATCTTTGCAACCAATGCAAAAAATTGAATCATAAAATGGTTTCGACTTGGCTTTAACGCGAAAAAAAGTAATTTATTTTTTTCAAGAAAGCATAAAACAGTGGAGTTTCTGCGCCCCTTCCACGACGCAGAGAAGACGCAGAACCACACTTGAAATTTTTTTGAAAGTTGATGAAAATTGAAAATTTGCGAAAATTTCCTCTCCCACACTGGTGCGCGACTCGCACCAGTACGCAAATGGGCACTCCACACCCCATATCCTAAACTAATCAGTTTTTAAAGTCGTATTTCGGCCAAAAACATTTATTTTCTTCATTCATTCTCTCAAAAACAAGAAAACCCTCTCAAGAACTCAAGCGTAAAAAAATCAAGATTCTAGTAGGATTCAAAAATTATTTCCAATTCCTCAAGAATTCTTTACAAGGTATGTAAGGGCATCCTAAAAAGTATTGTTTTAGTAATATCTCTAGAAATAGAATTGGCTTTCACCCATGAAATAAAAAGTATTGAGTCGAGATTAAATTCATGTGAACCTTGTAAAGTATGTCAATTTCATAATAAATTTCCATAGATATTTTCATAAATATTATGATTCTTGATTTCTATAGCATCCAATTCAAGAATTGTTATAAAATTTATATTCAACTATGATCAAGATTTATTATTGTTGAGTTTCTTGAAGATCTTGATATTAATTCAACAAAAGAAAGACTAACTTGAGTACCGTTTAAGCTAAGGTCAAGAAGTATATTTTTAAAAATATTAATTCTTGCATAGTAGCCAAGAAAAATTAGCGTGTTTTCGAGTCACTTAGTTGATATTAGTTTTCAGTCAAGTTAAAGAGATCAGTTAGAGAAAAGTTTAAGACAAGTTAAAGCTGGGCTAAGTCCCCGAAATGATCAGATTTTGAGAATTTCTATTCTTTAAGTATGAGCTATATAAAAGTATTTTGGGAGTAGTATTGAGCACCGATATGAGTAAGAGTAGAATAAATTACTCAAACTCATAAACTATGTAGCCAACATAGGATAGGATTGTACCAAAGTACCTTCCTCATTAGCCACTGAGACGACCCAGTTTTGGGATGGATCCACTCCCCCACTTCTTCGTCCCCTGCCTCGACAAAGTACGGGACGGCTCTGGCAATGTGGGCAAGACGTTGTATCATCACGAAACTCATAGTGATGGTTGTCGGTTAGAGAAGCTCCCCAAGAATTAAAATTTTTTATTCTACTTAGTTGAGATTTAGTATTTCCTTATTAAATTATTTTCTTTATTTATGCTACATATTTAATGAAGTTGAGCCAAGTACAAAATTAAGTTTTGAGTACCATACCATATTTTATATATATTTTGCTATGTTCGTTCAAGTGTTAATGTAAATATTTCTCTTATGTTGAGTTGCACTTCTAACAAGTTTAAGAATATATATGTATATTTCATATGTATGACATATTTTGCTAGTTAAGCTATCTCTTGGTGTAGTTTTAAAGTAAGTATTTACTTTTATTACATTTTGGCCATCTTACCGTACATTTCACTTTCTGATGCATTTGGCGCTGCATCGTTCATGATGCAGCTGCAGGTATCTATGTTAGCAGATGATCAGTAGGACAGTCCCAATCAATGGTCGATGAGACCTCTAGCATCCAGAGGAGCTCAGGACTTTTCATTTATTTGTATTTACTTTGTTGAGATATCTGTGCGCCTATTCTAGTGCCCTATTCAGAGTCAGTATATTAGAGGTTTCATGAATGTATCAAGTTATTCTTTGAAAGATTTGATGTCAAGTTGTAGACTTTACTATTTTACTTAAGTTTCATAAATCTTGAACCATTCTAATCATTTTGGTTGTATTGTTTTCTGTTGAGTAAGTTAGTCAAACCAAGTGGTTTGCTTGAGGACCATAAATAGTTTTCAAATGTCGACCACATCCAAATGTAGGCTCGGGGCGTGACAATTATTAAGATATTTTTCAAGAAGCTTAAATAAATCTAAAAAATCTATTCAACTTCAATAAGTGCTTAAATCTGTATAAGCAAATGCACTCAATGATCAAAGATCTAAGCTATTCAAATTAAAATCTCTAGTGAATACAATAAATGAGCCTTAGAATTGAAGGTAAAATTAATTAAAATTAATCGGCTAATATTTTTTTGAATATTAATGAGCCTTAGAATTGAAGGCAAAATTAATTAAAATTAATCGGCTAATATTTTTTTTGAATATTAATGATTAAATAAAAGGTAAAATTATCTCGAGCTTACACTTCTACTTGACATATTGATTAACTTGTTATTTATAAATTTATTTTTAAATAATATAATTAAATGCTATTAAAATTTTTCATTAAATTAATATTCAAAAAAATATATTATTAATATTGATTAAATTCTAAATTTAATGATTAAGTGATTATAATTTATATATATATATATATATATACACACACACACACACACACAGACACACACACATACTTCCTTTTTGACACAAATATAATCACGGGAAGATATTAAAATAATTATTTAATTTTATTTGTCAAGTTTAAAGAGAAATTTATTTTATCCTATTTACTTAACTTAAAATAACTTATCGAGTTGATATAGTGAAATAATAGTTGAAGCAATTGAGAAAATTATTTATTAGCGATAATTTTACAAAATCATAATTGAAATAAGTAGCTATTTTAAAAATTAAATTAAAAAATTTGTAAAATACTTTTGTGAACCAATATAATATATAAAAAAAAGCAAATATATTTATGGAGAGGTATCTATTTGCCGTCCTACTCCCTTTTATATAATAAGAGAATTCTCATTGTAGATCTTCATAAAGCCCAAAAGATATAAAACAAAGAAAAAATGTGAAAGCAATGGTCAATAGTGGAACAAACTGTAGAAGTCCTAGTCATCAAATTCGGCTTAGTTGACGATTGTTGTAACTGGAACACAACAACAAACACACACGTACTAAGATGACATTATTCATGAATCCATCACTTTCCGCGTTTCTTCTTCTTTACGACAGCATGCATCGTGGGCCTTCACCTTCTCTTAACTTTTGCTCTACTATTATTTAAAGACAAAAGTATCAAAAATACATATCCTAAGTTATTAGTTTTACGTTTAAATTATTATTAGTTTTAAAAATATTAATTTTTAATTTAATTAATTAAATTAAATCTATCATAAGCATTAAAACTATTTTTAATTTAATAAGAACTTAAAGTTGTATTTCATTTTTGTTACAAGATCAAATGTGTATTAAGTTCAGCTAATCAAGTTGAGGGGTATTTTTTAACACTATCAATAATTTGAGCATGTAACTAATAGTTCGTCCCAAGTTTAATTTAGGAGTGTTTTTAATATTTTTCTCTTATATAAATTAGATGTCAGTGCCCCTCACCAGTACGAGTCCAATATTTATTATTTTTGCGTTTTAATTTATGTTATATAGATATAATTTAGAAAGTCAATTAAATTTTAATATGATTTTTTTAAATATTTTAAATCATTAATTATTGTGAATTATAGTGTGTTTTTTTACATAATTTTTAAATAAAATATGTTATTCCTCTTGTCCAAATTTATGTGGCGCTCATAAATTTCGAAAGATAACTTTTTATGTCTTTTACTTTTTGGTTTTTTAAATATTTTTTATTTAATTTTCATATATAGATATATTACTATTATTATTTATGTAGATTTATGATAATTTTTACATAGTTTTCTAATTAAATAACAGTACATGTTATTTCTTTTTTGTCCCCTTTTATATGATTCCGATATATTAATTTCAATAATCAATTTGAAGTTGTCAAATATCATGATTTGTAGTAATTTTTACACTTATCTACATTCATGATAATTTTTATCGTAGCTTCCTAATTAAATCATATATGTTATTTCTTCTGTCCCTCTTTGTGTGACGCCGATAGATTAATTTCAATCATCAATTAAAGTTTCTATTTATTTTTAAAAAATAAAATTTTTAGAGACAAGCAGCTGAAGCAAACAAATATCATAATTTATAGTATATTTTTTATACTTATCTAGATTCATAATAATTTTTATGTAGCTTCCTAATTATGCCGATAGATTAATTTCAATAATAAAATTTTTTTTAAATCAAACAATTGAAGCAAGCTCGTCAATAAATAGCTATCTGCTTAAGCAAATAGCTAAAGCGTACATCATCCAACAATTGTCTGCTTTAGCTCCTTGTGTAGCCTCTTATATATAAAAAAAAATAAATAAAGAATTTATCCTGGCCTGGGGAGGTGGAACAACAAATTATCTCACTTAAAGATTAGCTTATGTGAGATTTTATTAGTCATGATGGAGTACTAATAAAACAAGGAATATTTTTTTGAGAGATAATAACATTTTAAAACCTCCTGTAAAATTACTTTATATAATTTAACTAAATTTTTTAATATTTATTTAAATTGATCCAATTTTACGATAACTCTAATAGGGCTTAAAACTATTGGTTTTATTTTATTTTTCAAAGAAAAATTGTACAAAAACAATTAGTGTATTTTTGTGTTGTTTTACTGCAGATTTTTGCTTCATGCTTTTTTCTATAAATTAACGTTTCTTTTATTGCGGGATGAACTAACAAAAAGATTTATCAAACTAACCTTACCTGTATTGAATATCACCAAATTTTGGTCACAAGCACAAAAAAATTTGTTCATACTATAAACTAATTAGTTTGAAATTTTTGCCGTTTATCTTAAAATTGAATATATTCTTCATTTATATATTTTTCAAGACATTGAAAATAATAAATAATTAATTATTTGATGATTTCATCGTCAAACATTCAGAAAGAAACCATATAATATAAAATATAAAATGCAAATAGCCTAAATATATATTTTTTCGCTAATGAAAGTGAAAATTTAATTTAATGTTTATACTTATTATCATTAAAATAAAATTCGCATAGGGGTGCATTTGTCCCTTCCTTCACAGTTCAGAAATAAAATTGAAATATATATTCTTTTTTTGTTTGTTTGTAATTTAATCTAAAAAATTATTACTTAATATGTGTTCATTTAATTAGATTATGTTCTAATTATTGTGAATCGTATTCTTATTCATTTGATTTTTACAGTAATTACTCAATTTAATTATTATTTTTTAAATGTACGAATTATTTGAAATTTTTAAATAGAATATAAAAATAGAGTCACAATGAAAAGTATAATGGACGATGATATTTAGTCAAATGATAAATTATTAATAATCACAAAATAATTTTTGAACGATAATAATGAGCAATATTAGAACATAAATTAATTTTTTTAGTTGCCTGCTTTCATTTTTAAAAATGACTTGTTAACTTCTTTTTAATTTATTATAGTTTTCATTTATTGAATAAAAAAAATAAAATAATTAAAATACCTAGTATAGAAAGAAAATACAGTTCGAGGGTAAAATGGTGAAGTTTCATAAAACACATCATTTTTAAATTAAGCCACTATTCACTGGAACACACCCCTCCGTGATCACAGTCTGAGACTGTTATGATCCTGATGATCATTTGTGAAATTTCTAGCTAAATTATCATTTTACCTTTTCTGAAAGTTGTTTTGAGTCATTTTTCAATGAGTTGAAAAGTCAGATTTTGAAAATCTTGTGAAAAGTTGGAGTTTCGCGAAAGAGGATTTTTAAAAGCTTAAAGTTTGAAATTTTGATATTTTAGGTTATCTTGCGTTTCGGATGTCGGAATGCAATTCTATCAATTCCATCAGCTCCGCAATGTAAATTTTGGTCTAGGAGAACTTTCCAAATTAATTTTAGAGTTTAAATGAAGATTTTGGATACATAGTTGTGATTTTCAATTGAATTCTGATCCTAGTTTGACTTTGGGCAACATTCACAGAGTTCGAAAGATCTAATCAAAATTATTATGACAGTTTAGTGATTTCGAATGGTGAAACTAACGCTAGAAATGATCTCATTGTAATTTTTAGAGTTTTTAAAGTTATTTTGGGTATTTGAATTTTTAACTAGTTTTATTGAGCTTTTTCGAGTTTCCTGGTCTAGGACCTCGAAATTGAATTCAGATAATTTCATTGAGCCTAGAACATTGTTTTTGGTAGAGTTACATGTTTGGGTTGTGTGCATTGGGTTCCTGACAGTCCCTGAGGATCCATTTCGAGTCTTGAAAATAGTTGATTTTTGAAAACCTGGTGCAACCTAATTTTGTACTCCACGTTTGTGGGATTGGGGCCCACATTCGCGGAGGTCTAGCCTTACAAAGATTTTGCACGCAAAATTGTGATTTTTAGTTGAGTTCGGATCTTAGTTTGACTTTGATCAATATTCAAGTTTGGAAGCTCTAATAGAAATTTCGACAGTTTTGGATGGTGAAATTAATACTAGAAATGATTTTATTATAATTTTTAGAGTTTTTGAGATTTGGGTATTTAAATTTTAAACTAGTTTTATTGAGCTTTTTGGGGTTCCAAGTTGAAAAGACCTCAGAATCAAATTTTGATATTTTCATTAAGTCGGGAACGTTGTTTCTGATAGAGTTATATGTTTGGGTTGTGTGTATCAGATTTTGAACGAACCCCGAGGATGCGTTCCGAGTCTTGAAAATACCTAATTTTTGATAATCTGGTGCAACCTAAATTTGTACTCCACGTTTGCAAGATATGGGCCCGTGTTCGCGGAGGTCTTGCCTTACAAGGATTTTGGACCCCAAGTTATAATTATTAGTTGAGTTCAAATCCTAGTTTGACTATGTTCAACATTCGGAGCTTGAAAGTTCTAATCGAAACCCATGCCCGTAGATTATTCTCTGCGTTCATTGAGGGTTACGATGCCCGACCTCCACGTTCATGGAGGGTGTCTCCGCGTTCGCCGAGCACTTGCAGTGATGCCTCCTCGTTCGCAAAAGGCCACTCTACGTTTGCAGAGCTTAGAGGGTTGTTGTCTCTCCGTTCGCGGAGAACAAAAACTACCTGAATAGTTTGATATTTTAAAGTGGTGGGTTGCATTAAGTTCCTCAATTTTCAACACTCCAAGCTTCGTTTTCAAGATATTATTCAATTTTTCAAGGCAAATCAACTGGGTAACTATTTTCTAAACTATTTCATTGATTTCCATTGATTAAATTTTGTATTAAGCTTATAATTTGGGATTTTAATTGGAGAATTTGGGATTTTTTTAGACTTTGATTTCTAATACTAAATTAATAATTTTTACCTCATTATAATTTCATTTTTTGAAATGGTTTTCACCGTTAAATTTCTTATTTTGGGGAACGTTTTCATGTATTAATTTTTTCAGACTGTGGCTACTTTTACATGAGAATTTTTTTTATCGTTTTCGTTTGAATTGACTGATTTTAGTGTGTTATATTCGTTATGTGATTGTGATGCTATATTTGAATAGATTTTAGTGATTTGGAGTATCGTAGAAAGGAGAAAACTTTGGATTTGACTTAATTCGAGGCTTTATCTAAAGCAAGCGGATTTCTAACCTTTTGTTAAGTATGGTTGAACTTTGTTTACTCCTATGTGTATGAATATGAATATTTTGAAGTAGAATTCTATTCTTGTATGCCTTGATCATGAGATTTTAGATTAAGAAGTGGATCATATGATGATATTTGACTTGTGAATTAATTGTGGATTCATAATATATATGAATTGTGCATTATTTGATGTTGATATTAAGGTTGTGACAAGGTTTGAATTATACTGTGAATACTTGTATAATTGTGAGCTACTCGATTTCGATTGTTGAAATACATGTTGCATATGGACATCTTGCATATTTTATTTTCTTAAGTATGAGTTCACTATTATGTGCTTGCTTGATGATCCCTTGATGAAAAGCTGAAGTGAAATGGTTCTAGCTAGAGAAAAAGAAAAGAAAGAAAAAAAATAAAAAATCGAAAGGAAATGCTTCCCGTAAGAGAAAAAGAAAAGGAAAAAAAAGAAAAGTCAAAGGGAAATGGTTCTAGCTAGATATAAAAGTAAATGCCAAACAAAATAGTTGTAGCAAATACATGATCCATGTGTGGCCCCTATGAAATTCGAGTTGAGATTATCAACGTATGTGTATCGTAGGATAGAAATACATCACATGGTTTACATTTCATGGCATCTATTCCATTTCATATAATCCCTTTCTCAAATTGTTATATGTACCATGTGAGATGTATTAAATGCTTGGGATTTCTGTACATTATTGAGTTTGAAACTTTTGAAATATTATGATATATATGTAATTGGCAAAGTTGAGCTTGATAAATTATGAGAATTGGACCAAATTATGAAATTACTCCATGGAATGAAAGTGATAGATAGGGGTTGATATGCATTAACTCTGGTTTAGTATTGAGAATTTCTTGTAATATAAGAATACGAGTTTTTGTATCATGTTACGCTTGATCATAGTAGATATTGGAGGTATTGTTGTTGAGAATCAATGCCTGTGGGTTAGAGAATTGACTACAAATTTGGAATGGAAGGATCTTCATACCTTGTATATTGTGATTTTGCTTGAATTGATACATTTGCTATATGTGGACTTTTCTATACACTTCTTGTAAGTATAATTGTATATATATGCATTTATGTATATTGTTTTATGCTGGGACCTTTCTGAGTGCAGGTGTATAGTTCGATGGTGTGTAGTTGGATGGATATGAGAACTTGTGTACTTCATTGCTTTACTTGCATTTGCTGAGTGCCCTATTATTTGGTGCTCACCCTTGCTATATTTTTGTAGGTTGTTAGCCCGGTCCCTTTTGCTAGTATTCATCTATTATGGAATCGAGCTTTTGAATCTTTCGAGAAGTAGTTGGTTGTACCTTTAGCAGACTTTTGAGAATTTTACCTTGTGCTATGTTCTATTTGAGGACTAAACATTGAGACTTATATTTTCATTCGCGTATTTTATTTGTAGAGGCTTGTACATGTGACACCAGTTCTGGGATGGTTGTAGATTTTAATTTACTATGCTTATCTACCTTAATAGACTGTTCATCTTTCACTTTTATTATTATATTAAGTTGTTTAGGTTTTGAACTGACTTGCCTTGGTGGGTTAGGTGAGTATCATCACATCCTAATTTCAAGTCATGGCATTGGGTTATCCATTTTATACAGGTTGTAGTTATGGAGGTTTGGTTGGAGTGTGAAGGAGTACCTGAGTTCTATATAGCTTTAATTAGAGCGAACAGAATTGCTTGATGGGTGCCATGTTAATTGATACTCACCCTTTGCTTCTACGTTTGTCTAGGTTATGATCTCAGAACTTGTTAATTGTCTTTTCCTACTTTTAGGCTAAGGGAATTTGTGAAAATTTGAGAGATACTTGTTAATTACTTTGGCAGGCTCTCATATAACTTTTCATGTTCTTGTTTTGTTAGATATACAAAAACATCGAGAGTTGTACTTTTCTTTGAATTCTTGTAGACATTAGATGCTTGTATATGTGACACCATCGTTTGGGATGTAGCCTTATGATCATTTATTAGTTTAACTTGAGTTTTACTTTTCTTCCACTTTTGCCCATTTTATCATTATCTTAGGCTGACTTGTCATAGTGGATCAAGGCAAAGTATCCCCATGTTCGATATAAAAATCTACTTTTTCTTCTTTTACTTGGAGCTGAAACATTTGAGGGTCTTTTGAAAACAACCTTTCTAGCTCCATCAAATAATAGTAAGGTCTACATAGACTTTATTCTCCCCAGACCTCGCTTGTAAGATTTTACTATCTATGTTATTGGTGTTGTTTACTCTTTTCTTGAACACACTAGAGAATAAATATAAAAACTCTTGTAGTAAGGTCTGCGTAATACTCCCTGCTTAGTTCATATTATATGTTAATTTTAGCTTGTGCATTTGATTCAAAATAAATATTTCTTTGTATATATAGTTAAGAAGATATTAATTTTTTTTTCCTTCAAATTCCCTTTGCTCAGAAGTAGATATTTATACCAACCCAATCAAGGAACATACTAAATAGGTCGTATAATTTAAATAAAGGTCATATAATAAAATTATTTTTATTTTAAATATATAAATAAATTTCTTAAGGGATACATCCAACAAAAAAAACCCATATAATTAATCATGAATATTAGCACTAAGCTAATTAATTGATTTTTACTTTATCCAATACAACGAATCAGACACCTAAAATGAACTTGAGTGGAGCTAAATCTAATGCATGAATCTGACAAAAAAAAACTTTTAAACATCAAATTAAGAGACTAATGAGGTCAAATTTAATAGGGAAAATATCTCAAAAATCAAATTTAGAATGAGAAATAATTGTTGAAAAACGAATTCTGGGAAAGATAAAAAGTTCAATTCTTGCAATAATAACCATGTCAATTTTATCTACTAATCTCTTCAAGTGATTAAGAGGGCTCCCCTTTTCAATAGAATAAAAAATTGATTTCTTAAAACTTCAAAAAAAAAGTCCTTATTTTTCCAAGATGCCTTATTCTTAGCATTTAGGATATAAAGAAATGGCCGAGGGGGCGCTCATCATGGATAAATTTAGAGGACCAGCTATATCGTGTGAATTTGCTTTTTTATGTAGGTCTTATTCATATTAAATAATTTACTTAATATTATAAATATTTAACTGTAAATTCAATTACTATTATACGACTAGCTTAAACTCATTACAGAAACACATAAGTTTAATTTCAAATCGAACGATCTACTTTTTGCAACGATTCATTACATGAAAGTTTTTTGATAAATTTGATTATGTCATAGTTAATTTTTTTTTTATCAGAAAGATATATATTATATATAGATGTTAACCAGCCTCAACAAAGTGTTGCCAGTTGTAAGCCTTTAAGGTTATACAAAATGGACTCAAACTGTATCGAGACCACATCTTGACCAGAATATGAGTCATGATTTTTAACATTTCGTAGATAGCAAGTTCAAGTAGAGACCGATAGCAATTGATTGCGTACAAAAGCTGGGGGTGAAACAAAAACTGATACATTACCCAACCCTCCATTCCTTGCACCCTCCTTGGCCATGCAATTAACCAATTGATTTTGCTCCCTGAATGCATGTCGTAGCACCTACCTTGCAAGCTAGCTCAGCCAATACCTCCAGTCAAAAATTTATTCTTGAACACGGACTTCCACCTAGTGTGAGGTCCTTATACCACTCTCCAAGCTAGGCCACTAAGGATGGCTTTGTTCCTAATCCCCGTTTTGTGGATTCCAAGACCTCCTTCAATCTTAGGTTGAGTGACTGTGTCCCAGCTTAAGAGGTGTATTTTCTTCCTCTCTTGGGTAGAGCCCCAAATGAATTTCTAATAGTCTTATCAAGGGTCTTGGTGATACCCTCTGGTAACTTGATGTAGCTCATGATACGTGACGGGTGTCCGCGTGAGTAGAATTCGCAAAAATAGTTCTCCCTGTCATAGATAGAGTCTTGGACTTCCAACCCATAAGATTTTGTCTCATGTTGTCCACTAGGTGTTGGAAGTCCTCGTTAGTGGACCGTTTGCTGAAGATGGGGAATCTGATTACTTCCCGAAGGTGGATTTGCCTTTAATACCCAAGATTTTAGAGCATTGACCCTTCAGGGCAGCGGGACAATTCTTAGAGTAGACAATCCTAGATTTAGAGCAGTTAACCTTCTGACCAGAAGCAAGCCGGAATTGGTGAAGAATATGAGCGACAAAATTACTATTGTTGGCATCTGCCTTGGCAAATAAAGTGAGGTCATCAACAAAGAATAGATGTGACAACCTAGGTCTACCCACTAAAATCCTAATAGGATCCCAGTATTTGGAATCAACCGCATGAGAAATGGCCCAAGAACGTCTCTCCATACACATAATAAAGATGTAGGGTGACATGGGGTCGCCCTACCTGATCCCTCTAATAGGGTAAAACGCATCCGTGGTTCTTTCATTGATAAGGATTTGGATAGAACTAGTAGTGATACATGACATGATGAGATTGGAGAGCTGCTTAGGGATGCCAAAGTAATCCAAGGTGTCCCTAATGAAAGACCACTCTATCCTATCAAAAGCCTTCTCAAGATTGATCTTAAGAGTCATATTACCTGATTTCCCTTTCATTTTTCGAAAATGACAGATGACTCCCTGAACCACAATGGCATGGTCACAAGCTCTTCTGTTTGCCAAAAAATTGGCTTGACTCTCTCCAATGATGCTAGACAACATTGGTTTAAGTCGATTAGCTATAGTCTTAGTGACAATCTTGTAAAGGGTGTTACATAAGCCAATAGGTCTGAAGTGTTTCAGAGTTTGGGCATCTTTGGTTTTAGGTATAAGGTAGAGAAGGGTTTTATTGACTTCAAGGGGAAAAGATCCCTTCCGAAAGGCTTCTTTTTAGAACTCAATGGTTTTGGTCCCTAAGATGTCCCAATACCTCTGGTAGAAGAGGGAATGGAGTCCATCAGGACCTGGGGCTTTCATGGGCTTGAAAGACTTGATAGCCAAGATGACCTCAGTGTCCCAAAGAAGGGCACCAAAGGAGGTCAAGGTACCACCACTATTGAGTCTCTACAAGGGCTAAACACTATTGTTGTGCTTAGTTGTATAGAGATTATAGAAGTAGGAATAGGTATATTGCTGAACAGCTTCCGGGTTATCAAGGGTACTACCTGACTCAGTATCTAGGGTAACAATCCTGTTCCGTCTTCTCCTCATGAGGGTTGAGGTGTAGAAGAAACTCGTGTTGGCATCACCCTCACACAACCAAGAAATTCTGGATTTACTCATCCAGAATTCCTTCTCCATGAGGAGTAGGCTCGTACTTGTCCGGCAAATCTCTTTCGAGGTGTTGGAGAAATATGTTGTGGGGGGTAATTAGGAGATCTCTGAATTCCATCAATGCGAGCAAGAGTGTGTCTCATCTGCCTAAAGATGTTACCAAAAATTTCTCTGTTCCAATTAATAGCCTAATCCTGGAAGTTTTTAATGGAGATCAGGAGGTTTGTGTTGGCTGGGAATGAACTAGAGACAAGATCCCGGAACAGAGGGTGACTAAACCACATAGGCTCTAATATAAAAAGCTTAGGGGCATTATGGTAGGTCCTAGCATTGAAGTTCAGAAGATGACTCATGACAGAATGAGTCTAGTCAGATCTAGCGCAACAAAAATAACTTTAATGTGAGTCCAAGATTGTGCGTGACTATAGGGCTGCTCTACAAGCCTAGAAAAGGATTGTAGCCTTAGGCCTCCTAGTTTTAGGGGCCACATTTTTTTACCTTTTCTAGTTTATTGAGTTAGTAGTTCATAGTTTAGTGACACTTGGGACTGATGATGGATTAGGGTCATGTCGTCAGTTGGGATTAGAGATAAGAGGTAGTATTAGTAAGAGGGGAACAAACTTACTTAAGTTAAGAGTAGGGTCGTGGAACATAGGATCACTTACAGAGAAGTCTATAGAGTTAGTGAAGAGTCTAAAGAGAAGACAAGTTAGTGTAGCGTGTGTACAAGAGACCAGATGAGTAGGTAACAAAGCTCGAGACGTACACTGATTTAAATTATTGTACTTTGGTGGCTCTAGGAATAGAAATAAAGTAGGTATACTAGGAGATAAGGACCTTAAGGACTATGTGATTGAGGTCCGGAGGGTAAATGATAGGATGCTATCTATTAAACTTGTTATTGACAGACATATAATGAATTAGTTAGTGCTTATACACCTCAAGTGGGCTTGGATGAGGAGGTCAAAAAACTCTTTTGGGAGGATTTGAATGAACTTGTGAGAGGTATACCGGCCACAGAAAAGATCTTCATAAGGGGGAATTTTTAATGGATATATCAGTGAAACTTCTAGTGGTTTTGCCGATATGCATGGAGGCTTTGATTTTGGGAAGAGGAATGAAAGTGGGACGTCTCTTTTAGATTTTGCTAAAGCCTTTGAGTTGGTTATAGCTAACTGACGTCTCTTTTAGAATTTGCTAAAGCCTTTGAGTTGGTTATAGCTAACTCATGTTTTTCAAAGAGGGAAAACTACTTGATTACCTTTCGTAGCATGGTAGCAAAGACCCAAATTGATTATCTTCTTCTCCAAAAAGGTGATAAAAGCCTTTGTAAGAATTGGAAGGTTATTCTAAGTGAAAATATTTTCACTAAACATAGTCTTTTAGAGATTAAGAGGGATAAGAAGAAGAAGGTTATTTTTACCCAATCGAAGATTAAATAGGGAGGCTTCACTCCTACCCTTTCTCAAGAGATGGGGGAGAAGTTGAATAGTTTGGGGGGAATGGAGTAGTAGCGGGGATGTTAACAATATGTGGGACACTACTGTTGGTTGCATTAGAAAAATAGCTATTGAGGTACTAGGGGTATCGAGAAAGACCTTTGGTGGACGTGAAGGTGATTGGTGGTGGAATGGAGGAGTTCATGGCAAAGTGAAAGCTGAGAAGGTGGCCTATATCAAGTGTCAAAGTGTATAGATGAGAATTAAAAATGAAATCTCACGACGAAGACAGAAGCGAAAACGACGGTCACTAGCACTAATAACAACATTTGAACGTTTGTATGTTGAGCTAGGAGAAAAAGGCAGGGATAAAAGATTATATAGGTTAGCAAAAGAGAGAGAGAGAGAGAGAAGCTCGTGATTTGAACCAAATGAAGTGCATCGACAATGAGGATAGCGAAGTATTGGTGGATGAGAATTCCATTAAGAGAAAATGACAAACTTACTTTCACAAACTCCTAAATAAAAAATGGGACAAATGAGTTAGGTGATCTGGCACATTCTGATAGTCATCGAGATTTTAGTTACTATAGGCATTTCAAAGCTGAGGAGGTTAGGTGTGCTATTAGTAGGATGAACAGAGCAGAGATTCTGGTAGATTTTTGGAAGAGCATGACCAAGGATAGTTTGGAGTGGTTGACCAGGTTGTTTAATGTTATTCTGAAGACCGCTAAGAAGCCAGATGAATGAAGGAGGAGTACCATGATTTCATTATACAAGAGAAAGGGTGATATCCAAAATTACAATAGTTACAGGAGCATCAAGTTGCTAAGCCACACTGTGAAAGTTTGGGGGAGAGTGATGGAAGTGAGGGTGAGAAGAAGTATGTCTATTTCATAAAATCAATTTGGATTTATGTTGTGATGATCGACTATTGAAACAATTCATCTTGTTCGGAGACTAGTAGAGAAATATAAGGAAAGAAAGAGTGATCTACATATAGTATTTATTGATCTTAAGAAGGTCTATGATAGAGCTCCGATGGATGTCCTATAGAGGTGTCTAGAGGCAAAACCTTTTCCAATGGTGTATATTAGGGTGATAAAGGGCATGTATGATAGAGTCCAAGACACGAGTAAGAACGATGGGAGGAGACTCGAAGTATTTTCCTATCGAGATAAGACTTCATCAAGGATTTGTTCTTAGCCCTTTTCGTTTTGCTTTAGTGATAGATGAGCTGACATGATCTATTTAAAAGAAGGTTCCTTAGAGTATGCTATTTGCGGATGACATAGTACTAATTGATGAGACTCGGGATAAAGCTAATGATAGATTGGAGGTTTAGAAACATATTTTGTAACCCAAAAGGTTCAAATTGAGCAGGACTGTAACAGAATACTTAGAGTGTAAATTCAATATTGCAAGGGATGAAATAGACATAAAAGTAAATCTTGCTACTCAATCTATTCCTAAGAGAGAAATCTTTAAATATCTTGGGTCCATCATCTTGAATGGCGGTGATATCGATGATAATGTCACACATCGTATTGGGGCAGCATGGTTGAAGTGAAGATTTGCCTCTGGAGTGTTGTGTGATAAGAAGATACCACTTAAGCTTAAAGGTAAGTTTTACTAGATGATAGTTAGGCCATCATTGATATATGGGGTAGAGTGCTGGACAATCAGAAATTCACATATCCAGAAAGCGTAAGTTGCGGAGATGAGGATGTTGAGATGGATACATGGACATACCAAGAGTGATAAGATTAGGAATGAGACTAGTCGGAGGAAGTTAGGGGCGACCTTTGTGGCAGACAAGATAAGGAAAGTGAGACCGTTATGGTTTTACCATGTGCAAAGAAGAAGTGTTGATTCTCCTATTAGGAGATATGAGAGGTTGGACTTAGGAGTTATACGAAGAGGTAGAGACAAACCAAAAAAATATTGGGGGAGTTGATTAGACAAGATATGACGCAACTCCATATCACCGAGGACGTGACCTTAGATAGAAAAGAGTGGAGGTTGCGCATTAGGGTGGAAGGTATTGCACCCCTTGAATTCCTTTTATCTTATTTGGATGAGTTTGTGCAGAGCATTGCTAAGAAAATCTGAGAAAAACTATAACAGAGGGTTTACAAGAGCCTTTACGACTCGTATTGGGGTTTACGACTCATAAAGGAGTGATCTGATGTTCACGCTCCAATAAGAAAGTGGTCGCTGTCAGTAATTAACCTAACTGAAGGTTAGGATCGAATTCACAGGGAATACGTGGCTTGACTATAGAGATAGACTACCAATCATTTCAAGCATCGATTACTAAAATCTCTAAATGGGTGGGGTGGGGGTGGGGGGGGTTCTTTGTAATTCTAGAATAAAAATAAAAACTAAACTAACTATACAGGAAGACACTCAAATTTAGGGACTAACTTAGGGATTTTGTTCTCCATGATTCGTTGACTCAATTACCCTAGACAACATAAATTTAATTGGGTCACATGCAGGATGATAACTTAGATTCTTCCAGCCTTTTTGTGAAGTTGAAGGTCGAATTTCACCATGGCCCATGGTCAGCTACCATAATGTGCCAACTAACCGTTACCCATTGTCCCAGTCAATCTCCCCTTGGTCAGGTTTGGTTGATTAGACGAGAACACATCAATCAAATCCTGTCATTTACTTCCCTTTTCCTATTCGTCACTACTTTGGTGGGGATCATGATAGTAGGCAGGGTTTGATGTTGGCCACCACCAAACAACAATCAAAATGAAGGGAAATAAATAATACATGTAAAACCTCAATCAAAGAAATGCACAAAGTCTAGGTTATTTCAAGTCAACTACTCGTGGTTCCCATAACCCCAAGTTGTGGGTGCTTAGCTACTCATGGCTAAGGCAAAATCAACAATAATACAAATAAATGACATAGTTAAGAGTTTACCCAAAGCAATGAAGAGCAAGTACACCTTCAAGTTGAAAACCACAAGCTTGGATTAATGACAAATGAGTACAATGTTAAATTCCCCGAAAATGGGTCTTCAAATTAAAAGATAAAAATCTATTCTAAACCCTAAAAATGATCTTAAAATATTTACAAGTAGCTGTGAATGTCGGGTCTCTAGTTGAACTCTATCAAAATAACCTAACTTAAAATACTTATAGTGTGTACAAAACAGCCCTAAAATTTATGCAGAAAAGACAATTGGCATTTGATAAGTTTCGCAGTTACAACTTGTAGGATGGCCTATGAGTCGTAGTTGGGGTCTTGTATCAGGATCTTGGCATCTTGGACTGAACTGATATGACCCATAGGTACGAGTCGTTGCTTGGGCTACAACTCGTATGTTGATCACATAGTCTTGGTCTTTAGTTTTTGGTCCAACATTTTGGTTCTATGATTCTTGCTACGAGTCCACCTGTATGAGTTGTAGCGTGTCTTACGACTCGTAGGCTGGCTCATACTAGTGACCCTCACTTGGAAGATTTCTGAACTTTTGGTCTCTAATTCTAGTTACGACACCTCCCTCGACTCATAGTGTGAGCTACGACTCATAGGTGGGCTCCTACAGCCTATGCTTCAGCAAAATCTACAACTTTTCTTTAAAACCATGTCAACCTAACTTTTCTGCTATATTAACACAAAAACACATCAAAACACTAAAAAGTCGCTTTGAGAACTTACAAAATCCCTTGCTTTGGGCACCGAATGTGTTGTAATTTGAAAGCACATCAAGGAGCTTTCTTATAGAATTGCAGTACTTCAGACTACAAACTCATCTTTTCTATGAGAAGTAGTTTCGACCCATAAAGAGCACTACGACTTATGAAACTTAGGTTTTGTACTCAGTTCTAGTATTTCATGTATTGAGGCCCTTCAGTTACGAGAGGTCAGTTATGACTCGTACTGCAGACTATGACTCGTAATAGGGGGATTCGTAAGGACTTCCATTAATTTATAATTTTCAGACTTTTCACCTATGAGGGGAAGATAAGACTCATAGGAGGGTCTACGAGTCATAAATGAGGTTTCCTAGACCCTGTCGACAGTGTTTATTGAAGGGTATTTTTGTCCATTCTAATTTTTATTCTATTAATCCCTCACGTTTTTGGCTTGTATAAATCCTTGAAAATAAACCCTAAGGCCATTTATTCATCATTATTCCAACTTGGGGGCTTTGAGAGTATTAGAGAAGAAGGAAGAAGCTATGGTTTGTCATTCAAGAGCTAGGATTGATCAAGGTTTGGTTGTTTCTTCAACTCTCAGGTACGTAAGGCTTACTAAAGTGTGAAATCTTTCCTTCACACGCCCCTTCATCTTCTTGAACCAATATTTTGGAGAAAACAGTTAAGATTTTGAGAAACTTTATTATTCTAATATTGAAATCCTTATATCTATCATGAGGTCTTGTTATACTACATGAGGTAATCTCTTGCATTGCATAGGTATTCTAATATGAGATTTGTGCATGTGTTTGAATCCATAATAGCATGAGTACTAAATTATATGTCTTCATGGAAATCTTACGCATAAATTGAGCATGCTTAGTTGAGTAAATTGAGCATGTTGAGTTGAGTAAATTTAAGTATGATCAAGCATAAGAAGCTTGTTACATTTGAGTCATATATATTATTACACATAACTATCTAGCATGCACTATATGAGAAGTCTATTTGAGTGAGTGAATGACCGTTTGTGTAACGATCCCAAAATTTTGTCTACTTAATTTGGAATAGTGTAAGAAGGATATTAAGAAAGGAAAAGTATATAAATTAATTATTTTGTGAAGTTCGGATCAGAATTTGAAGATGTCACAGAAGGAAATGTTGTTCGGAGCAACGGAGTGAGCGAACTGCAAAAATTTACTTTTGGACTAAAGGACGATCGTCCTTCAGTGAAGGACGGTCGTCCAGCGACTTTTTTGGCCTATATAGATCTGGACATTCCTGGTCGTTTTCAAAATCAAAAATTGGAGTTTCTCTCTCTTTTCTTTCATTTTCTTACTGGTTCTACACATGACAAGTATTAAAAATCAGCTTTGGGTTGAGTTAGAAGTGTCCAAGTCACTTTCATGTCAAGTTGGAATTTATTGGCTATACTACTCTTGTAAGTTGCTCCTATTTTCATATCTTTTATAACATGATATTTACTATGTATGAGTTTAATTTTAATCACTTTACCATGTAATAATACGTATTTTGAGTTATAAAGTTGGGTACGAAGGTTTAAATACCCACACGTCTTTTTATTTACTTGAGTTAAGATTTGAAGAAGAATTATGCTTGATAAATTCTATATTAAATTGAGATTTTTTCATGTATTCTCTTGATAATATAGATGAGAAAATTAATGATTTTGTAGTTATTATGATATGGAACTAAGACTTTATATTTGATAAGCATGAATATGAGTTGATGGAATACTATACGTAAACTAAGTTGAGTTGAGTCTGTGGATAATTGATGAATTGAGAAAACTTGAGTTTTGTTAAGCATTAACAACATGTTGAACCTGAGTATTTATATTATCATGAAGAATTTACCTACAGTGCATGATAAGTCAAATTGAGAGAGTTTAAACGATCGTTTGAGTCGAGTTGAGTTGGAGAAATTATATAAATGAATATTGAGTTGAGTTGAGTTGATTGCTTGTAGTGACTAAATGAATTGATAAGTACTTGAGATAAGTTGAGATAACCAAATGAGGTTGAGTTTTAAGCTGATTGATTGAGTATTGTGGATTGAGTTAAATGATGAGTTGAGCATGTTTTAGACTTGGGAGGAGTATCAAGCATCGAGCGGGGAGCGAACATACTTTTAATTTAAGACACAGAATTATCTTGAAAGCATAGCATAGTCGTACAACACATTCTGGCAGCGTTGATTTTGAGCTGATTGACGAGTTGATTGATGAGTTGATTGAGGAGTCAAACATATTTTAGTCTTGGGAGGAGTATTAAGCACTAGTTGGGTGATTAAGAAGCACCCCAGATATACGTTTGCTAGCATAGGATAGTCGTTTCAGCATAATACTGGTGACTCTTGTCCCGCAAGTTGACACTCTCTCAGGATTCGAGGGAGCAAGGTTGAGGTTGATTGCTCTTTTCCGTAGCAAGTTAAGGGCGGGCGTGACATTGATGTCGATTCGTTGTGCATCACCTAATTAAGGTGGTGGGATGGGAAATATTGGTTAGAGAAACTTCTAAGTAACATTGATTTGATCATGAGATTTCAAACTGAGTCTATATTACTGAGCCTATTTTGAAAAATATGATTTTACTATAAAACTTGCACAAACTGTTTTGACATGAGTTGTTGGGTCGAGGTGAATGAGCTGAGCTTATTTTTCTTGAGCCATTTTATATACCAGTATATTTCATGTACTAACATCCATTTGGATCTGCATCATTTTATGATGCAGATATAAGTAATAGAGGACTTCAGCCCGCACACCATTGAGGTCCAGTTCAGTACACTTCTCGAGTTGGTGAGCCCTCCCTTACATTCTGGAGGAGCCCTGTTATCTTCTTATTATTGTTTAGTACTTTTCTTACTTTTGATTGAGGTGTCCATGGCCTGTCATGGTACCATTCTAGACGTTTGAGTAGAGGCTTCATAGATGTTGTAGTAGAGTGTTAAATGAGTACTTTATATCTAAACTTATCTTCATTATAAGCTATGACACAAGAGAGTTATGCACTTATTTATCTTCTTGCCTATGAGATCTTACTTTATGAGTTATCCTTCCGCTATCGAGTTGATGTGATAATTAGGCCAAGTGTTTCTCTTGGAGAATTAACAATGATTCTTCAAGTGTCGACCATGCCAAGGATACTCGCTCGAGGTGTGACAAACTTGGTATCAGAGCACAAAATTCAAGAGTCGCAGGGAGTCTATGAAGCCTTGTCTAGTAGAGTCTTGTTTAAGAGTGTGTTGTGCACCACACTTCATAAATGGAAAGTAATAGGCCATTAGGATTGTTACTCTTTCTTCTATTCCAAGTTAGTGCGATGGAGTACAAGCTCTGCAAAACTCCTTTCTAACTCGTGCATTACATAATTGCATATCATGCCACCTAGACGCATAGTGACCCAGAGGTATGCTTTAGCTAGAACTGCTAAGAACCCTACTTCAGAGGTGCCTCCTCAAATGGAAACGAGGGGCCAAGTTTGATTGCCCAGAACTACTAGTATTCCTATGACGCCTACTGCTTCACTTGCTCCCACTTCAGAGGCCAACTTTAAAGGAGCCATTGCCATGCTCACCCAGTTGGTAGCTGCTCGGAGCGGAAACCATGGCTCTCAAGCTCCTAATTCTAGTTCTCATGAGCCAACAAATACCTCTAGACTGAGAGACTTTTTGAGGATGAACCCACCTGTCTACACTGGATCTAAGGTTGAAGAGGACCCTCAGAACTTTATTGATGAGATATAGAAATTACTAAAGACTATGCATGCGACTGAGACTGAGAGAGTTGAGCTCGTTGCCTATCAACTCAAGGACATGGCCAAAGTTTGGTACAATCAGTGGAAAGAGGGTCGAGCTGATGATGTTGATCCGTGTTTGGGATGAGTGTGAGAGTACCTTTCTCGATCACTTCTTTCCTCAAGAGTTGAGAGAGGCAAAGGTTGAAGAGTTTGTGAATCTGAAACAAGAGCAGATGACTGTTAAAGATTTTAGGTTGAAATTCATCCAATTGTCCAGGTATGCCCCAGTGATGGTTCCGGATATGAGGGTGAGAATGAGGAAATTCGTATCTGGTTTGGGTAGATAGGCGAAGAGGGAGTGCAAGGCAACATTGTTGATTCCAGGTATGGATATTCCTAGGATGATAGTCTATGACCAACAAACTGAGAAAGAAAAGAGGAAAGATAGAGAGGAGCATTGGAGTAAGAAGGCCAAATCAGCAGGGCCTGAGCCTAGTCAGAGCAAGTAGATTAAGGGAGATAAGTCATACTTTCAGAAAAGATCTTCTAGTTTTGCACTATGTTCAGCCAGTACACCAACCCAAGCTAGAGGTGTGATTATATACCCCAAGGTCAGCCAAACTTTAGGCCACAGGGTGCACAGTCTTAAGAAAGTGCGACTCTTGGTTCTGAAGGGAAGCCACCTCTTATGAAGTATAGCAGGATACATCTGGGAGAGTGTAAAGATAGAGGAAATACTTGTTATAAGTGTGGTCACCCGGGTCACTTTCAGAGAGAATGTCTGGTGTGGGGCAATAAGGCCCAAATTTCTACCACAACACCACTAACGAAGGGTAATCGGGGCCAGGCGATGGGACTAATCGTCTATGTGCGATGGGGAATCGATAGGATCAGGATGTTGCACCAGAGGTTGTGACAGGTATGCTTCGAGTCTTTACCTTTCCTTTCTATGCTTTACTTAATTTGGGTGCAACTTGTTCATTTGTGATGCCATATATGGAGAGTAGATTTAAGATTCTTCCTGAGTTATTATTTGAGCCATTTTCTATTTCTGCTCCTGTTGGTAAGTTCATTCGAGCTGAGAGAACCTATAAAGATTGTGTGGTGCCATCTATCATAGGGATACTATTGTTGATTTGATTGAGTTGGAGATGGTTGATTTTGACGTGATCCTTGTTATAGATTGGCTTCACACCTTCTATGCCTCCATTGATTTCCGAACTCGGACCGTCAAATTCCAGTTTCTGAGTAAGCCTGCTATTGAGTGGAAGGGAGACTCTGTGGCTATGAAATATAAGTTCATTTCTTACCTCAAAGCCCAAAAATTGATCTCTAAGGGATGTGTCTATCACCTTATGCGAGTCAAGTCTGATGATGTTGAGCCCCCTTCTCTTAAGTCTATCCTGATTGTGAGTGAGTTTCCTGAGGATTTACCATGAGTCCTTCTATATAGGGAGATCAATTTCGGAATTGGTGTCCTTCCTAACACCCAACCTATCTTTATTCTGCCATATAGGATGGCCCCTGCTGAGTTGAAAGAGTTGAAGGAGCAGTTGAGGGATTTGTTAGAGGAAGGGTTCATAAGGCCGAGTGTCTTTCCATGGGTGCCCCGATATTGTTCGTGCGAAAGAAGGATAGTTCCTTGAGGATGTGTATTGACTACCGTCAGTTGAATGACTATCAAGAATAAGTATCCCCTTCCAAGGATTGATCATTTGTTTGACCAACTTTAGGGTGCTATTAATTTCTCTAAGATAGACCTCAGATCAGGCTATTCTCAGTTGAAGGTGAGAGAATGTGATATCCCAAAGATGACTTTCCAAACCCGATATGGCCACTTTGAGTTCTTGGTAATGTCTTTTGGATTGACAAATGCACCCGCAACCTATATGGATTTGATGAGCAGAGTATTCAAGCAGTATCTAGATATGTTTGTGATTGTGTATGATGATATTTTGGTGTATTCCAGAAATGAGGAGGAGCATGCCAACCACCTCAGGATTGCTTTGCAGACACTCTGAGATAATGAGTTATATGTGAAGTTTTCTAAGTATGAGTCGGCTCAAATCCGTGGCTTGATAAGATCATGTGATTTCTGAAAATTGAATTCGAATTGATACTCAAAAGACTGAGGTAGTTAAGAATTGGCCAAGACCAACCTCACTGACAGAAATAAGGAGTTTTTGGGATTGGCTGGCTAATACCATAGGTTTGTTGAGGGATTTTCTTCTATATTTGCACCGTTCACTAAACTAACTCAGCAGAAGGCCAAGTTTCAATGGTACGACGATTGTGAGAGGAGCTTCCAAGAGTTAAAGAAGGGTAAGTGCTGCACTAGTGTTGACCTTTCCTGATGGAACAGATGGGTTTGTAATCTATTGCGAAGCTTCTAGGGTAGGATTGGGATGCGTGTTGATGTAGAAGGGAAAGGTTGTCGACTATGCTTCTAGACAACTTAAGGTGCATGAAAAGAATTATTCCACTTATGACTTGGAGTCAGAGTGGTGGTATTCACTCTCAAACTATGGCGCAACTATTCATATGGAGCACGTGTTGATGTATTCACAGACCACAAGAGCCTTCAATATGTCATCACCCCAAAAGAGCTCAACTTGATGCAAAGGAGATGGATTGAGTTGCTCAAAGACTATGATATGAGCATCCTCTACCACCCAGGTAAAGTTAGTGTGGTTGCTGATGTTCTTGGCAGGTTGTCCATGGGAAGCACCACCCATGTGGGAGAAGAGAAGAGAGAGTTAGCCAAAGAAATTCATAGACTGGCCTGACTGGGAGTTCGACTAGATGAGTTAGGCGAAAGAGGATTTCATGTGCGAAATGGATTGGCCTCATCTTTAGTAGTGGAGGTGAAAGAGAAACAAGATTAAGACCCAGTCTTATTATAGCTAAAGGAGGATGTTGCATAAGAAGAAAGTGGTGGCTTTCACCAAAGAGGGAGATGGAGTATTGAGGTATCAAGGAAGATCATGTATTCCAGATGTTGATGGTACTCGAGAGAGGATCATAGAAGAGACTCATAGTTCCAAATATTCTATCCACCCAAGATATACAAGATGTACCACGACTTGAGAGAAGTCTACTGGTGGAGTGGAATGAAAAGGGACATTGCAGAGTTCGTTTCCAAATGCCTGAAGTGCCTACAAGTTAAAGTTGAGCACCAAAGGCTATGTGGAGTAGCTCAGAACTTTGAGATTTCAAAGTGGAAATGGTAGATGATCAACATAGACTTCATCACAGGTTTACCGAGGTCCCCCAGACACCATGATTCGATTTGGATGATAGTTGACATTATGACTAACTCCACATATTTCTTAGTGGTTAAGACGAATAACACAATAAAGGATTATGCTCGACTCTATATTAGGGAGATTGTCATATTATATGGAGTCCCTTTGTCGATCACCTCGGATAGAGGAGCTTATTTCACTCCCAGTTTTGGAGATCTTTTAAGAAGGGTTTGGGTACGAAGGTGCTCCTTAGCACAACTTTCCACCCTCAGACAGATGGCCAGGAAGAGCATACCATTCAGATGTTGGAAGATATGTTGAGAGCCTGCGCCATTGACTTTAAAGGTTATTGGTATGACCACTTGTCATAGATAGAGTTCTCCTGTAACAACAACTTTCATTCGAGTATTCAGTTGGCCCTATATGAGGCACTATATGGGAGGAGGTGTATGTCACCAGTTGGAAAGGTGAAAATCATTCGAGAAAGGCTGAGGACTACATAGAGTAGACATAAATCCTACACAAATATCAGAAGGAAAGACTTAGAGTTTGAGGTCAACAATTGGGTGTATTTGAAAGTGTCACCCATGAAGGGTGTGATGAGATTCGGAAAGAAAGGGAAGTTAAGTCCAAGCTACATTGGCCCTTATTAGATTATAAAGAGAGTGGCAATATGGCATATGAGTTAGAGCTACCATAAGAGTTAGAGGCCATCTACCTGGTGTTCCACATTTCCATGCTCAAGAAGTGCTTGGGAGATCCACAGTTAGTTGTGCCTATTGAGAGTATTGGAATGAGAGACAACATGAGTGATGAAGAGATTCCTGTCCAAATCCTTGATTGCCAAGTTCGCAAGTTGAGGAACAAAGAGATTGCATCTATCAAGGAATTTTTGAGGAACTAATTCGTACAGGAAGCTACTTGGGAGGCGGAGGAGGACATGATGGCCAGATACCCCCATTTATTCTTGCCTGATAATGATGAGAGAGTTGATGGTAAATATTTCTCTCTAAATTCTTAAATATCCATTCCTTGAATCCTCTTTTTGCTTTCCATATGATAGATGATAGAGTTCTAGAGTCTGAGTGAGGATTGATGTGATTTGATGACTATTTGATTATATTACTTGTTGAATTCTTAATTTGTTGATTGCATGAGAGAGATGAGAGCTGGTTGATTTTTAGAGTCCATAGGGAGATTCGTGCCTTGTCTTAAATCCCTATCTTCCTCTTCATTCGAGAACGAATGATCCCAAGGGGAGATAATGCAATACCCCTTAA
This sequence comes from Solanum ossicruentum, assembly GCA_025774065.1. NCBI lineage: Eukaryota > Viridiplantae > Streptophyta > Magnoliopsida > Solanales > Solanaceae > Solanum > Solanum ossicruentum. Next base: position 42,146 of record JAOTQR010044468.1, read on the forward strand.
ATTTCTCCTATCTGATTTGGTGAGTTTGTGCAAAGGGTTGCTGAGAAAATCTAAGAAAAACTACAACAGAGAGTTTAAGATAGCCTTTACAACTCGTATTAAGCTTCACAACTCATAGAGGAGCTTTTGTATAGAATTTCAGTATTTTATACTATATACTCATCTTATCTACGAGAAGTAGTTACGACCCATAAAGAGCAATACAACTCGTAAACTCAAGCTTCGTACCCAGTTCCAGTTTTTCATGTATTGAGGTCCTTCAGTTATGAAAGGTTAGTTACAACCCATATTGCGGACTACGACTCGTAATAGAGGGATTCATAAGGACTTCCAGTGATTTAGGATTTTTAGACTTTACGTGTACGAGGAGAAGATGTGACTCATATGAGGGTTTACGAGTCGTAAATGGGGTTTTGTAGACCCCGTCGACAACATTTATTGAAGGGTATTTTTGTCCATTCTAATTTTTATTCTATTAACCCCTCACACTTTTCGCTTGTATAAAGCCTTGAAAATAAACCCTAAGGCCATTTATTCATCATTGTTCCACTTTGGGGTTTTGAGAGCATTGGAGGAGAAGGAAAAGGCTAGGGTTTGCCATTCAAGAGCAAGGATAGTTCGAGGTTTAGTTGTTTCTTCAACTCCCAAGTATGTAGGGCCTACCAAAGTGTGAAATCTTTCCTTCACATGCCCATTCATCTTCTTGAGTCAATATTTTGGGGAAAAGAATTGAGATTTTGAGAAACTTTTCTATTCAAATATTGAAATTCTTGTATCTATCATGAGGTCTTGTTATACTATATGAGATAATCTATTGCATTGCATGGGTATTCTAATATGAGATTTGTGCATGTGTTTTCATCCTTGATAGCATGAGTCCTAAATTGTATGTCTTCACGGAAATCTTATGCATAAATTGAGCATGTTGAATTGAGTAAATTGAGCATGTTGAGTTGAGTAAATTTGAGTATGATTAAGCATGAGAAGCATATTGCATTTGAGTCATATATATTATTACACATGACTATCTAGCATGCACTATATGAGAAGTCCATATAAGTGAGTTTGAATGACTGTTTGAGTCTGAGTCGAGTTGATTGGTTACATTGATTGATTTGATTGTTGAGTAATTGAGATGAGTTGAGATGAGATGACCCCATATGGTTGAGTTTTGAGTTGATTGGTTAGTTGATTGAGGAGTCGAGCATGTTTTAGTCTTGGGAGGAATATTGAGCATCGAGTGGGGTGATTGAGGAGCACCCCAAAACTACGTTTGCCAGTGTAGGATGGTCGTTTCAGTATAATACTGGCGACTCTTGTCCAGCAAGTGGACACTCTCTCAGGATCTAAGGGGGCGAGGTTAAGGTTGATTGCCCTTTTCCATGGCAAGTTAAGGGCCGGCGTGGCAACGATGTTGATTCGTTGTGCATCACCTAATTAAAAGTGGTGGGATGAGGAATGTCGGTTAGAGAAACTCTCAAGCAACATTGATTTGAGCATTTGATTTCAAACTGAGTCTATTTTACTAAGCCTATTTTGAAAAACATGATTTTACTATAAAACTTGCATAAACTATTTTGAGCATGAGTTGTCAAGTCGGAGTGAGTGAGTTGAACTTTACTTTTCTGGAGACATTTTACATACCAGTATATTCCATGTACTAACGTCCATTTGGACCTGCATCATTTTGTGATGCAGATACAGGTGATAGAGGACTTCAGCCCACGCACCGTTGAGGTCCAGTTCAGTACACTTCCAGAGTTGGTGAACACCCTCCCTTACATTCCAAAGGAGCCCTATTATCTTTTTATTATTTTTTATTGAGCTATCCATAGCCTGTCATGGTATTATTCTAGACGGTTGAATAGAGGCTTCATAGACGTTGGAGTAGAGTATTAAATGAGTATTTTGTATCTAAACTTATCTTTGTTATAAGTTATGATACATAAGAGTTATGCACTTATTTATCTTCTTGCCTATGAGGTCTTACTTTATGAGTTATCCTTCCGTTATCGAGTTGATGTGATGATGAGGCCAAGTGGTTCTCTCGGGGAATCAACAATGATCCTTCAAGTGCCGGTCACACCAAGGGTACCCTCCTGGGGCATGACAGAAGGTTAATAGGCTTGTAGGGATAGGATGATATCTAGCCTTGTGGTATAGTAGGTTAGTAGGGTATCTTTATATCTTATGTTGATTATTGTATGTCTCATATTTGTTTCTTTTATTATATGTATATACTATTACTTGCTCTCCATTTCTGTCATTTCTCTTTCATATCTAGTATCTTCTGCTCTTGGAGACTGATATTTTTTAGTTGGGGGTCTTGCGAAAACAACCTCTCTATCTCTATGAGGTAGTGGTAAGGTCTGCGTACATTTTACTTTCCCCAAACCCTACTTGTGGGATTCCACTGAGAATGTTGTTGTTGTTGTATTAGGTTATAGATATTTTTTTAAAAATATTGAGTATTATTTTAGAGAAATATTTTTTTTTCGTAAAGGAGGAAAAAATTATTAGAAATTTGATAACTCTAGAATACTATGTTTCAAGTAATATAGAATAGATTTGTTATAATAAACTTTATTTTAAAAAAATAAAATTCAAAATCTCCATTCAAATTTGACTTTAAGCCACTAATATATTTGAATCGCCCAAAGGCGTGTAGTATCTTTTGGCATTTTTCCAATTCATATGTGGTAAATCAGTAATACTCCCACCACTCATTTTTACTTATCCACTATACTATTTTGAGATGTCCAATATTACTTATCCAGTTTATGAAATCAAGAGATAATCTTACACTTAGTTCCTAATTTACCCTTTATCATTAATTATAGTCATTTCCCTATTGTATTTTTGAGACATTGCATTTATTATATTCAAAAGGTAATTGGATAAAATTATCACTATCATTTACCACTTCTAAATCTCTATGCCAGACCAATATTGGACAAATAAAGATGGTTGGAGGGAGTAAATACAACCCTCTCCCTCAATCCTATTCCCACTAATTTATATCAAATGAATCTGTGAGGTAATGCATATCTATTAAAAATAAATTAGGACATAAATTGAACATCAATACATGGTATGTTTGGTATGAAAGAAAATGTTATGCATGAAAATATTTTTATGAAAAATAAGTTGATTTCTTATATATTTTTTCATGTTTGATTGGTGAAAAAATATTTCTAGTATTTGATTGGTGAACGAAAAGTACTTTTTAGAAATTTCTTCTATGTTTGGATAAAATAGAGAATACTTTTAGGAAGATAATATTTGACCCGAAAATTAACCCCAATGATCAATCGGGTCTGATTCGCTTGTCAGGTCTCGGATCAAGTTTTGGAGTTGATTTTTGAATTGGATGTTGGAGTTGGGTGTTAGGGTTGAGTCTAGTGTCTGATCCTAGGTTAAGAGTTGAGGTCAAGTTTCAGGGTCCGATCTCAAATTGAATGTTGGTTTAGATCCTGGATTGGTCGACATGGTCGAGTCTCGATTTGAATGTTAGTGATAGATCCTAGATCTGGTGTTATGGTCGAATCTCAAAATAGGTGTAGGAGTTGGATCCCAAAATTGTTTTTAAGGTTGGCTCCTAGTTTGGATGCCGATATTGGGGTCAGGTTCTCACTTAAGTGTCAGATCCGAGTCAAGATTTAGGTATTGAGTCCCCAATAAGGATTTAGGATCCAACTCAATGATTTATTTGAGATCGGACCTAAGACCAAACCCTGACACTCGATCAAGGACTTGACCCCAATCTCTACATTGACACTCGACCTCATCGCCGACATTCGAATCGAGATCCAACTTCGACATTCAACTTCGCACTTGATAGTCAAAATAAGGACCCAACACTGAATCTCGACTCAAGGCCTAACATTCAAATTGGGATATGACACCTGACTTGGGACTTGACACTAAAATTGCATCACAATACCCTACTTAATACTTGATATCCAAATTGGTATACGATAGATAAATCGGGATTTAATCTTTACACCACACCCGACTATTTATCCAGAATCTGACTTTGATATCCGATTCTAACACCCACTCGGGACACCACACTTGATCTCGACACTGACATCTAAATTGGGATCCGACTCCAAATTCTATACTTAACCTTGAATCTCATTTTGAAGCTTGAGGCTTGATACTTGAATCGAAATGTGGCATTTAAATTGGGACTCGATTCCAATCTCGATCTCGACACTCGAATCAAGACTTGACATTGATGACTAATTTAAAATTTGATTGAGATATTCAATAATGACACTTGATCTGGGACTTGATCTTGATACCGACACTCAACCTTAAACTCGACAGTTGATCTTTGACTGCCAATATCCAAATTAGGATCTAACCTCGAGATTTATCCATTATTTGACCTCAACACTTGACTTAGAACTTGACCCTAGCACTTGATTTGAGACCTAATCCCATCTCTCAATTCAAGATTCGATGTTGACCTCAGCATTGCCACTAACATAGTCATTTGGGACTTAATCTCGACATTTGACTCGAATTTTGATTCGAAATCTAACTATGACACCCAACTCGAGACCTAGGCTAGGACTCAGTTCCAACATCAAACCAAGATTTGACACTTGAATTGGGACTCGGATGTCGGGGTTGGTTTTCCAATCAAAAATTATTTTTCTTAAAAGTATTTTCTACTCTGTTAAAGTGTGAGGGTGAGAGAGTTTATAAAAATGTTTTCTTTAATTTTTTGAAGGTAAGTCATTTTCCTTGTTTTTCTTCATCGTACCAAACATAATTATTCTCAATCTATTCTTGAAAATAGAAATAATTCAAAATAAAATCACAAATATGAGTAATTAGCTCTCTCGAATTCATCACATAGAATATGTAAATAAAGGGCAAAAATGAAAAGAAAAAAGTTTAAACATTATCTTAAATTTGAAAATTTTACTTATTTTGAACTAAAAAAAAAAGGCTTCAAAAATTTCGTTAACATCCTATTTTTAATCATTATCTTGTGGCAATTTGATGTGGAAGTTGTACTCTCATTAAAAATATCATCTTCTCCATACACTATTCACGAGCCGCCCCATCCAAAAATTTGTCAAAGAAGATGGAAGTGTGGCGTCTTCACTTTCTTGCCGCTAAAAACAGTACTAATAATAAAGATTTGAATGAAATTTTTTTATAGGCACCGACCCACCCTCTAAATCACAACACGTACATACATCAATTTTTTTTTCTCTATTGTAATGATTCCATTATTCATCATATTCAATGAGTGCTAAATTTGTAGCATTTCCAATAATTAGCTGATTGCCATCATATATTACTCTAATAACATTCTCATCTACTACTTTAATTTATGTGCTTCTAATACACAAATCATTGCACACGTGATTAAGAAAAGAAAAAAAAAAGACCAGATGAAGAGGCTTTTTTCTCCCTTTTTTTTTTTTAACTAGTCGATATATTTATCAATAAATTTTATTTAAACATTTCACTGAAAATTTAATTACATTTTATTTAAACTCTTAAATTATTATAATTTATAGTATTTTTTTTAAGTTCATATTTCTTCTTATCGTATTCTTATTCTTTTTCTTATAAATAAGCAGTCGTTAGAAGTTTTTCGTTAACATGCATGTTTTATTAATAAGAGGCAACTTAGTTATTTTTCTACACTTTTCTTTGATTTGTTCATTTTTATTTTAATTACATATTTAAAAATTTTATCAAAAATACTATAAACAATAATAATTGCAGTTAAAAGTTTTTAGTCAGCATGCTTGCTTCATTAGTAAGAGGCAATTTTTTCTTTGGTTTGTTCATTTTTCTTTTAATTATATATTTAAAATTTTTATATAAATTATAATAATTGAAAGTTAAAGAGTTTTTAGTCAAACATGCCTGCTTCATTAAAAAGAGGCAATTTAGTTATTTTCTGCATTTTTCCTTTGATTTGTTCATTTTTTAAAAATTATATATTTAAAAGTTTTATAAAAAATATACTATAAATTATAATAATTATCAACTTAAAATATTTTCTAAAAAATTATTTTGACTCTCAAAATTTTATTTGTGTCACTTAAATTATTTGAAGTGACATAAAAAGTGTTGAATAATTAATAATTCAAATAAAAAATAATTCTCCGAATTCTATCAGTACCACATAAATTAGAATAGAGAAAGTAACATATATTATTTGAAAATTATGTAAATATACTATAAATCATAATAGTTAACTACTTAAAATATGTACATGACATATTTAAACTTTTGTTGACTCTCCATAAATTGGAAGAAAAAAAATAATATATTATTATTTAAGAATAATATAAAAAAAATACTAGAAATCACAATAATTAACAACTTAAAGAATTTAAAAGTTATACAAAAAGTTTAATTGACTATCAAAATTAGCGCTTTATAAATTGGAACAACAAGTAAAATATATTATGCAAAAATTATATAAAAATATTATGAATTACAATAATTAATAAAATCTAAAATATTATATTAAAAATTGAATTCACTTTTTAAATTCCATTGACGTCACATAAATTTAAAAAATATAAATTAATTAAGTCCGTGCTATTAATAATTTCTATATCTAGAAGATTTACATACATATACTATGATATAGATCAGTAATTATGATATTTTAAACAAAATGATAAACACAGTATGATTTCAAACGTAATAATAAACACATCCAAAAATCAATTATTATTTCGGCGCACAATTCCTAAAATGTCAAACTTTACTGCATTGTTTCTGATTTTAACAATGGAAAGGTTAAAAAATGTGTTAGACTTTGTAAAATCCGATAAATATTTTCAATTAATACCGCCATTCAAAAAATATCTCTATTATTAATTGTTTGTTCATAAAATGTTTTTACTGCTAACATTTAGTCTTAAAAATCTTTATTGTCAATTGATCAAATATGCTCTTTTACTGATAAATATATTAGTGGCGATAGGATGTTGGTTCTCCTTGTGTTGGTTTAAGATTTATCATAGATTTAGTGTATCGTTATAGTTGTGTTGTTATTATATTTTGAATACTTTATTACTTTTATTTTTTTCTTATAGTATTGGCATTGCTTTTTGTTATAGTCAATCCGCAATTATTTAATTAAGGATAACTATGCAACTGGAAAATTTTGTTATGGACGTCGGGAAATTTTAAATTAAGTATATTTCCGGTATTTGGGTAGAACATTAAGTGAATATGGTGGGTATAATCAATTTTGAGTCGGAAGTCCTCAATGGGATTAAAATAGGAAAGTTTGGGACCTAATTGATCAATAGGCAAACTAGGGGCCCTTATAATGCAATTTTGAGGAATATGTTTTCTATAAATACCCTCCCTTGTTCAAAATGAAAGACCATTGCTCTTTGGTCTTGTATTTTGAGAACTTGTGGAGAAGAGAAGAGTTGGAGAAGAAGAGGAAAGAAGAAGACATACTCCAAGTAAGTTTTCCTACTCCTTGTGATATAAATTCTTAAGTGTTGTGGTGATTGAGTTAATTTTGATTGTGAGTTGATAAATTTGGGAATTGGGGATAGGGATTTGTAGATGGTATTGTTGGTTGACAAATGCATATACTTGTATGTTTGGTGCAAGAAGAACTTTCCTTTCCCATAGGAGAGAATCAAAAAAACAAAAAAAAACAAAAAAAAAATAATCAACATGAACAGTAGCAACCCTCTCGGGTTGCTACAGTGATTTTGAGAAAATTGTTGTTTTTTTGGCTTCTCGGGAAATTGTCGTTTCTAGGGTGTTATGTTGAGGTTCCTAAGTATAGTGGTACCTTTGGTTTGGTAGAAAAATGCGTAGAAATGCGTAACGAAGGTTTGTCATTTTGAGGGGCTAAAACTAGTATGATCCATTCTAAATTCTTTTGGGATTGGTAGGAGTCTTGGGAGTGTCGGGGAGGTTGTAAGTA